>JASDQU010028738.1:1020-27753 GCA_032191745.1 Picea mariana
ATTATTGGATAATAATTCTACATTGATATAACATTTGAAGAAAAAGGATTATAATTACATTATTACTGATTCACCCCCCCCCTCTTAGTAATCCAACATTAATATCATCAACAATTCCAGTTGCAAGAACATGATTAGGATCTTTTAGATCCTTGATTACAACTTGGTGAGGTGAAAACTCGACGGTTTTACCTTCACCTAAATGAGTGATTAGATATTATGATAGAAGGTTACAAGAAAGACTTGGAACACATAATACATCATTGAAATGACCATTTCAGATCCTACAACACTAAGATATCTATCATCACTAACAAATAATTTCTTGGTGTTACATTCATTTAGATCAAAAAATATGGCTTTATCGTTATCCATATGATAATATTCTCTTGAATCAATAAGCCGCTCATAAGAAGAAGAAGTAGTAGTAGAATTTGAATTGAAGGAGAAACCATAAGTAGAAAGTGCATGTCCATGAGAAGAATAAGCAGAATCAATACTGAAGTTGTGCTTCTTCATCGCTGCTTCTAAAGATGCCATCTTCTTGAAACATTTGGGCTCATCATGACCATCTTTATCACAAAAGTTGCAATGTTTATTAGTATTCTTACTTTTATATTTTTCTCCTTTGTCACCAGTAGGAGCTGAAGTTGTCTGAGCAGGTTTGGGACCCTTATGTTGTTTGTTGTTGTAGCGAGGATGTTTCTTCTTGGGATACTTGGGTTTATATTTCTGTTGGGAAACTAAGGCTTTGTTGGAGGGACTTGCAATGTTTATCACTCCAAATTGTACAAGATTATCTTCCTCTCAAATCAAAGAAGCACAAAAGGACTCAAGAGTGGGTTTTTCATAAGATTCTTCCCCTAGAGCCTCTCTCATGGCATAAAAGGTAGATACAAACACATAATATGCACTACCTAGCTTAGAAAGAATAAGATAGATGCAACTCTCTTCCTCCATCTTTAACTTACATTCTTCACATAAAATTCTAAGTGTTTTAAACCTAGATAGATAGACTCCAAGACAAGAAAAATTTGGAATCAAGGTCAGTATTTGATTTTCTAACTGTTTTTCTTGAATAATATTGAGTTTACCAAACACAGATTCAATCATGTTCCAAGCTTCTTTGGGGTCATCAATATCTTGAAGGTGGTACCTTAAATCAGGAGAGATGGAAATTTTGATTAGTCCACATGCTTCATCATTCCTATTATCCCACTTGGCTTTCTTATCAACATTAGTGGGTGTCTTTTCCTTTCCCAAGGTAATCCGGTACAAGCCTTTACTTCTTAATAAATCTTCCATATGAGATTTCCATTGGAAGTAGTTGTTGTTGGTAAGAAAGACAGTACTTGTAGAAGGCATATTAAATATGTAGATAACATGCATTTAAAAACTGTAACTGATGTTCTGTATGGAAAGAGCTTGAAAAGTTATGCGGCTTTAAAAAAAATGGCACTAAAAGCGAACTTTCGATGTTAGAGTTATGCCCTTTTTAAAAAAGGCACAATCGGTAACCAAATGACCACGTGATTGTGTAAGTTTCTTTATGAAGTGACCCACTTTTATAAAGAGAAGTGGGGATCACTTCTCCAATAAAGTTACTTTATAACAGAAAAGTTTCATGCAAAATAAATAACTCTAAAATAAAATATTAAAGCTACTTATAGTGATTCACTTTTATACTTGAAGTGAAATACACTTTACAATTTTAGCATGAACTTTTTCAAAAAAAGTAACAAAAGAGAGACTTGAACTCAAGACCTCTTACTTAATAAAGCAACTTTTAACTAAATGATCTAGAAAAACATATTGTAATGTTCAGAAGGAGGATTGTTTTTGTTGTTGTTGACGGCCTTGGAGAGCATGCTAAAAAAAACCTCTTTTCACACAAGAAAATTTTTTTCTTCTCGATGACAACAAGGGTTAGATTTCAGTTAGCTTACCCGGATGATGCACCTTTTCCTATCTGTTTCTGATTTGTCAAGATCGCATGGAGCATGGGGAAAAGAGCATACACAGATCTAAAAGAGTAGCAACCTGGAAATAAATAAAACAAAACTGAAATAAAATCAAAATACTACTATGCAAAAAATTTTAAAAATCCGTATTCAAGCTTTATACCTCCGTATTTGACTGTAATGGCCGTATCTTGGGCAAACAGAAACCTTTTTGAGTGAAAAGAAAAGTGTTTCTGATTAAAACGAGTGATACGAATGTAATGGAACAATCGTCTCAGCCCAAAAATGTACAAAAATGACAGAAAGTGGAGATGAGGCAACTCATCTTCACGATCTCGATCTACAACAGGAGTGGTTCTTCAAACAGGCTCTGATACCATGTTCAACAACACAGGTATTCCAAAAGAGGACGAACACATTCAATAACCACTCACATAACTAGATCAAATATCAACACACCAATGTTTTCACGTGGTAAAACCCCTACCGGGAAACATCCATGGCCCCATCTAACGCAACAACTTGGAGCAGTTTATTAATGCAAAGAAAAAGATTACAGAGAGATTTTACAAGAGAGTTTCTCACAATCTATCATCGACAAATGACCCTCCATGCTATTTAAATAGATATCATGAACCAATCAAGTGCTAAGCCACAGATAAATGGCTATTAATATCGAGGAGAGTATGAACCGTTGAATCACTCTATGTCGGGAACATATCATGATCGTCAGATTTCATAACTACAAATGCATACTAAAGAAACACACTAGAAAACACACTTTTACCTAACGATGGAATAGACCACTCACTAACTCCTAAGTGTCTAAATATCCTAACATTTACCAATGAATTTTGTTGGCATAACAGTTGGTGAATGGCTTATTAAGGTTTATGGTTGAGGAGGTCTCGGGGTCAAGCCCACGGGCTTCACCTTTTGGTGTGTTGTTACAACCATATGTTATATTAAACCCCCACGGATTTGGTGAAGTAATCTTAGTATGGCTGAACTGTCATTGCATTTGGCAGAGAGTGGATCTGTTGCTATATTTAGTGGAAAAGGGGTTGGTCATTGGAAAACCCTTTTTTTTTCAACATTTAGTTTCTAGACCTCATTGAGAATTTTCTTGCTGCCACATGGTATCCCATGACCGGGCGATGTGGTGGCCATTTATTGTCCCATGTCATCTTATTGAACAGTCACCCTGCCATGTCATCTACCATGTCAGCCTTCCACGTCACCTACCACATCTTGTATAGTCTACCACATGGCTGTACAGACTGCCACATGGCACTTTACCATTGGTCCATAGATTGACCAAAAAATTTCAAAAATAAGTGACATGTGGCAGCCTATGGTGCTGCCACATCACCATGTTGATGTCATTTTCATGTCATCATGAAACATGTCACCCTATGCATGTGCCATGTACATTGTACGGATGTTGATGCCATCCGTACTGATTTTGATGTCAACAATACGGATACTGACTGATCCCTACTGACTGGGCTAGGTTGACCAAAACGTTGATCGTGAATATCTTTTGATCCATAACTTTGTTTGACAAGCCGTTTATGTCATTGGAAAGCTTGTGACCTACTCTTTGCGATAATGTCAGTTTCACTGAGTTTTGAGGACTTCAAATTTTTACCCTTTCTCTATCTGCTGAGGCCATTATGAGCTTCCTAAGTTTCTTCCTACATGTGTTGCAGGAGTGGATATTAAGGTTGAAATACAACCACCCTACAAATCAGATCAGACAGCTAGAGCGGAATTCTGTGGAGATCGCACAGTTACAACAAATTGACAATAAATTTACACGTGCAATAGATTTATGTTTAGAAAGCATTGTTTTAGGATTTATCACAGAATTTGTAGTAGATACTACAAAGTCTTACAACACAACAGAGAAAGAGATCATGAAGGGACCTAGAGGTAGGTATATCAGATCGATGGATACTTCCATCAAGATTTTACTGTATGACAAAGGTGTAATGACAATGGAATTAGACAACTAAAATTCCCTGTGTGCATGGGGGAAGGGGGGAATCACTAACAAGAGCCAGAGAAATGGAGGAAGATATTGATAAAGGAAATAAGGAGGAGGCCTTGGACCCAATCACGATGGAGGAAGACCGGATCAAGCATTTCATGGAAACAACTGGAAGAACGTGCAGTGGAGCACCCTACCAATACAAGATGAACAATAAGAAGAGAGCCATAACTGAGAGGGAAGGCTTGGCAAGTGATGAAAAAGAGGTAGAGGATCTCCAGGCTGTGGAGAAGATTCAGGAAATCCTACACGTGACATATGAAATGAAGACAAGAGATCCAAGGGAAGGAACTGAAGGCAGAACTCCTATCCATATCAGTATCAGTGTGGAACCCATAAACCCATGTGAGACTAATACACCACAAATAACACCACCGTTTAGACAACCGAATTTTAGTGGAAGAACAACAGTAGGAAGTACATCAACATAGGGAGAAACAACTGGAGGATCTAGTTCAAGAAGTAGTAGTCAAGTATCTACACCACACGGAGGTAGTAGTTCATTATTCAGGATGGCAGGACATGATCCCACCATCAGGCTACTAGAATTCAAGGGAGAGGCATATGAGGACCCTGAGAAACATTTGTTCATCTGTGAAAATATCTGGGAAGCAAAGGAGATCATAGATGAGGATACAAAACTTGCGTAGTTATCTATCACACTAAGAGACTGTGGACTGGATTGGTACATGAGCTTAGTTGCAAACAGTCCACCAGGAAAAACCAGAATGATTGTAGATATCAAGAAGTTGTTGATAAATTAATTCCAAAAGCCTAGTTGAGAGGATGAGTACATGAATGAGATGATAGAGATCAAACAAAAACCAGGGGAATCTATCTAGGATATTGACTAGAGATTCAAATGATTGAAGGGAAAGATGAAGTATGTCATGATAGATATGCAGCATAGACATCCATTTGTAAATTCCCTGCTACCACACTTGAAATACCCTTTGAGGCAGCAAAATTTTCAAACTCAGGCAAATGATCTACAAGCAAACTTACAACTAGAAGAGAACCAATATTAGAAGACAGATCTAGCAATACAAGAGCTCAAGGAAGATCTAAAGAATTTAACATTTCAACTGAACCAGAATACGAGTAAGGAAAAAAGAAGTTGTTTGGTGTACCACATGTAGGATAGAAGGACACCACAAGAATGAATTCCTGACTTTCGCACAATACATGGAAATAGGACTGCCAAACCCTTTTCCATCAGGAGGACTATGGTGTGAAATATTTAATACAAAACAGCATGATCCATATCGTTTTCCAATTATTCAAAAATACTAGACAATGCCTAAGAGTTCATATTGCAACTTTTGTAAGTTAATGGGCCATGATGACAAAGATTATAGGACAATGGAGCTAATGAGGGAAAGAATATCAAACACCTATAGGGTGCAGGCATATATGATGACAGGGAAAATTGAACCACATTTTAACCAAGTACCAACCCATATAACACTATGCCAAAACAATATAACACTGCACAACTGCATTACAATACCGCACAACCACAATATAATCTCGCGTAGTATAATCAGGTACCTAAGTACAACACCTTGCAAGGAGATCAATATAGGTACAAAGGTGGAGGATGAGGTAGAGGAGGCTTCGAAATATGTAGAGGACAAGTGGTATGCCATAACTGTAAAAAACCAGGACACTATGCAAGAGAATGCCCACTTCCACTTACGACATGTATGTATTGTCACGCATAAGATCATGACACAGAAGATTGTTCAACACTATTGGGGAAGATCCAAGAAAAGAGAAATCAGAACAATCATAATGTTCAATGGATTTATGCATAAGCAAGGGATGATGGAAGAAATATCTACATAGTTACTCATGGAGGAGCTAAGACAGAAGATTGTGCAGTAAGACAAGATCAAGCACAACACCAATGGGTGAATAAGAATGTCGAACCACGGAAGAATTTTGATGCACAAAATGAAAAGGAGACATTCAAGCAAGCCAAATAATAATTCTTGAAGCCATATGTTTCATTTACATCAACTACACAACATACTCAGGACGTACCAATGTATGAGATGCCTTCATCATTGGATCACGCTAATGAAGCACAACCCCTAGGACAAGTAAGTACCATAAATGATTTTTTGCAATCTTGTGTTAAACTACTAAATGAGCCATCATCTGTTAAAGTATTACAAAATATGTTAGAAATATGTAACATAGACATAGAGGGAAATCTAGATCAGAAAACAATTAATCACTTGCATATAAGGAGGAGGAAAAGTAGAGAGTTCAGACTAAATGCCAACATTGGAGATTTCAACATGGGGGATATTATACTGGATTTTGGCTTAGAAGTAAATTTGTTACCCAAGAAGACATGGCAATGTGTGGAAGAGCCTACATTAGGATATTCACATGTTCAGCTGAAACTGGCAAATCAACATAGGGTTCTCCTAATTGGAAGGCTAAAGGGTGTGATAGTAGATATGGATGGAGTGTGCACTAAAGCCGATTTTGAAGTGATAGAAATAGTGGATGTCACAACACCATATCTAGCATTGCTTGTCTTGGAATGGTCCTTTGACAATCAGGAAATAATCAATTTGAAGACAAGGAAGATGGCATTTGATTCAAGAGAATACAAAGTCATTGCGCCACTAGACCCATCAGAAGGAGAAAGGTTTGTAGAGACCACTTTCTTAGACCTAGAGGAAATCAATCAGTTATACATAACCACCACGCAATAAGAATATTATGTGAATCCAACTGTAGATGGGGTACTTAGTTGGGGAAGTATCACATCAAGTGCTTCAGACTCATATAAAGGGTTGGAGAATTGGCAACATATATTACATGAAGTATCCACAAGAAGGTGCACAAGAATAGATCACACAGTAAGAAGGGTAGGTACAGAGATAAGAGAACCTCTTGGTTTTCATGGGGTGAATGAATTAGAAGAATTCCTAACAAGATACAAAGATGAAGTGGTATAAAATCAAAGGATCTTATCCCTGGACATATCACTCAAGGAAACATCTGCAGGATGGTGGGGTACGCACAAACAGACAGTGAAGGACTAGTACCAATGTAAGCAATTGCACATTAGATTTGGCACAGAATAGGGAAGTGGTGAAATGAAGAGATGTGATGGACAGGGGGCACCAAAAGAAAACTTGGATAAGTGCATAACACTATGGAGAATGATACCACCAGAAGAATGGCCTCATCACTTCATTCACACATTGGAAGGAATTCCAACAAACTGGTATGTAGACCAGTAACTGCGCAGAGGCACTACAAAATGGACAACATTACAACAAAATTTTATAGTCACTTTCTCATTTGGACATGAGAACCCCAACGTTGATTCAACACTCAAATAAATTAGAGGGGTGATATTTATTAAGGAACTAGAGGTTGAACTTATAACAGAGTATCAACAACAGAATAGAGAGACAGTGAAAGAACTATTGCCATGTTATCATGTGAAAGAAGAAGCACTAGATGAAGATGACCCACGCAAAATTCAAATTACAGAAATTGAAGGGGAAAGAGAGGTGGCAGTTCCATATCTCGAATCATAAGTATTTGTTGCACTGATCAAAGTGAAGAAAGTAAATATTGGGACAAATGATAATCCCAAAATGGCCAGCATTGGATACTACTGGGATGAACATACAGTAGAAAAAATAACAAAGTTTATGTGCAAGTACAGTGACTTGTTCCCAACAAACTTTACATAAATGAAAGGCGTAGCAGGAGAGCTAGGAGAGATGAAGAACCTCTCAAACCTGAGGATAGATTAGTCAGACAACGACCATATAGACTGAATCCAATATATAAGCAGAAAGTAAAAGAATAAATTGACATAATTTTGGAAGCTGAAATCATCGAACCAGTGGAAGAATCACAATGGATAAGCCATATGGTAGTACAGTAAAATAAAAAAGGAGGGATAAGAATCTGTGTAGATCTTAGGAAATTGAATGATGCTTTCCTACATGACCCTTTTCCCACCCTTTTCACAGATGAGCTATTAGAGAATGTAGGAGGCCATGAAGCATACTCATTCACTGATGGATTCTCGGGCTACCATTATATTAATATAGCCCTATAAGAAAGGTACAAGACTACTTTTTCCATAGAATGGGGATCTTACTAGTACATAGTCATGCCTTTTGGACTGAATAATGCACCATCAATATTCTCAAGAGTAATCATAGTTGCATTCAAATAATTCATCCATCAGTTTCTAGAAGTATATCTGGATGATTGGACTGTATATAGTCTGTTAAAAGACCATGTGGAAATGTTAAGGCTGATGTTGGAAATATGTAGGCAGTGTTAGATATCATTGAATATCAAGAAGTGCATTTTTTGGACACCATTTGGAATACTACTGGGCCATATAGAGTGCAAACGAGGCTTGCTAGTAGATCCTACCAATATTATAGTGATTGTCAATTTACCACCACCAAAATCAGTACTGCTAGTTGAGAGAAACATTGGGCCACACAGGCTACTACAGGAAATTCATAAAAGAGTATGCACAGATCATTGTGCCAATGGAGAAACTATTGAAGAAAGATAGTAAATTTTAGTGGAATGAGGAATGTCAGCAAGGATTGGACACTCTAAAATAAAAAATGGTCACAACACCTATACTAGTATTCCCAGACTAGGAAAATACATTTCATGTGAATTCATATTGGTCCAAGTGGATATAGGTGGCCACCCACCTTTTCTAACTGGCTCAAAACAATTTTCTAGCAATTTTGGTAATTTACTATTTTTAGTAGTTTTTAACTTTCAAGGCCATTTTGAGGGCCTAAATGAAGGTATTTTGGGATCAAGGTTCTCAATGATATTTGAAGACTTTGATTGAGCACCCTAAATGAATATCCTTGACGATACCTTTCCAACAAGCTATCATGTGCCTAAAGTAGAGACCATATGCAAAAGTTACGACCCCATAAAGTTGATGTACTAACTTACCCAAATGGGGCCCACATGAATTTTGGTGCTTCATATCATAGGGTTAGTTTTTTGGATGTCTAGGGTTTTTGAAATTCTTGTTTATTGTAAAAATCCATTTAGAGCCTCATTGTAATCATCTTCTTGCGAATGCGAGTAGCCGTCACATCTCTTCTCAAAGATAAGCTGCCACCATTCTAGCGAGTCTTTCACTCTGTATTTTTATAGTCTCTGTACATTTCTTTCATTAATATAAATCATGTATTATTGTATCTTTGTGTTTATGGTTGCATCTCTAATACATTTATGTTATATTATTGGATATTTGCAATATCTCTGTGCATTTCTTTATTATATCTCCACTCTCATTTCGTGCCGAAAATAATCCGGATCAATGGTATCAGAGCTAGGTTTCTCTTGATAAATTTTTTTAGTGCATGTCCCCGATGAGGCTTGATGATCAAGGTGGATATTGGTGGCCACCCACCTTTTCCAATTGGCTCAAAATAGTTTTCTGGCAATTTTGGTAATTTACTATTTTTAGCAGTTTTTAACTTTCGGGGCCATTTTGAGGGCCTCTATGAAGGTTTTTCAGGATATAGATTCTCAATGATAATCAAAGGCATGATTGAGCCCCCAAAATGAATCTCCTCGATGATACCTTTCCAATGGGCTATCATGCACCTAAAACAAAGATCATATGCAAAAGTTACAACCCCGAGAAGTTGATGTACTAACTTACCCAAATGGGGCCCACATGAATTTTGGTGCTTCATTTACTAGGGCTAGGTTTTTGGATGTCTATGGTTTTTGGAATTCCTATTTATTTTAAAAATTCATTCAAAGCCTCATTGTAATCATTTTCTTGTGAATGAGAGTAGCCGTCACATCTATTCTCAGAGATAAGCTGCCACCATTCTAGCGAGTCTTTCACTCTGTATTTTTACAGTCTTTGTAGATTTATTTCATTAATATAAATCATGTATTACTGAATATATGTGACTTCTGTTATATTTTTGATATATCTCTATTATATTGTTGTCTCTCTCCATGGCGGAAGAAAATAAAAATGACAGACCAGACAATCCTATAAGTTTGTTTCTTGAGCAATCTCTCACACGAGAGAGGGACAAAATGACGATGAATTTTTCTCACATCCTTCAATGTATGTTGATAGAAACGAGCACATATTCATCAAAAAAGAACTTTGGAAGAACCTCTCTTTTCAAGGTACAGGTTAATTTATATATTCCCATATTTGAAGGTCAGATAGATGTGGATGCCCTAGATAAATGGTTAAATCTGTTAGAAGGGTATTTCTATGTTCATAATTTTTCCAACAGGGAAAAGATCACCTTTGCACTCCTTAAATCTCTCCCCCATGTCAAACATTGGTGGGAAACTCACTATGAGAAAAGTTCCATAGAGGATTGTGGAATATATGGGGCCGAGACCACTTGGGTTTTTTTTTTGGATGCAGTAAAGGAAGAATATTACCCTGTTGGAAATTATGACGACCAATACATGAGATGGACCACACTACGGAAAGAGAGGGGCCAAGTAGTTCTGGAGTTCACCAATACCTTCCATACCTTGTGCACTAATCTAGGTATCAAAGACTATGAATGACATTTGGTTCTGAAAATACCATGGGGCTCTACATAGATACATCCAAACTGAAATGAATTTTCTAGACATCTCATCACTCAGTGCTTCTTATTGATATGTTGTTAAAATCGAGCATAAATTTGAGCACTAGAACAAATAGGAGTTCAAGTCTGCAAATCTGCAACAACAAAAGTATGACAAAGATGACCCTAACAAACAGTCTCCTGAAAACCAGTCCAAGCCACAGGAACAGAACGATCACGGGAAGACAAAGAAGGACACTAGAAAATGGTGCTATTTCCACAAAAGCCCCTGGCACAACACCGAGGAATGTTTCTCAAAATAGTCATTGGTGGTTGAGATCAAAGACAAGGAGCCGAACCCAGATTAAGAATCTGATTATGAAAATGTTGGTAAAATCCAGATCATCGACGCAGATCCCACTGCTATTATTGTGACCGCAACAATTCAAACTGAAGAACCAACAGATCCTGAAGAGGGGGAGTACCTTTTTCATTCACAGATGTGGGTGAAGGGGACCCCACTGCATTTTATTTTTGATAGTGGAAGCCAAAAGAACCTCATCTCAACAAAGGTCATCAAATAGTTGGGATTGTCGACAACACCACACCCGTAGCCATACAACATCAGGTGGCTTCTCCAGGGACGAGATCTTTGTGTCAGCCAACAATGTCGATTGTCATATGGAATCCAACCATTCAAGGATGAGGTATTATGTGATGTTTCCCCAATGGATGTCTGTGATGCTCTCTTGGTCCATCCATATATGTGGAGATGCCATGTTGTTTATGAGTCTCAACCCTACAGTGTCATTGTTTCTCTGGGGGATCATATCTACAAAATACCATAGGTAGTTTTGACTATTGTTCCACCTAAACAATGTCTCAAGGTAGTATCTCATGTTGCAAAATTCATCTTCTTTACAATCTGTTCAAAAGGGGAATAGAAGGACACTACAACCACTACAGCCTTGCCCCAAGCACATTCTATCCAAAAAAAGTGGGTTGAAAAGGTTGTAGCAAAGTGTAAATATTCCTTCTTCACACAGTTCTCCCATGTAGATCGACTTGTTGAAAAACCTCATCCTCAACAGGTTCATGACAACCTTCCACAAACCGAGCAGCATGATGTCTCCAGCAAGGCAAGCAGCTCACCAAGATTAAGATTCAACAAACGTTTTTTCCTCTCCCCCGGAAACTCAAAGCAATGGATACCATTGATTCCTAAGGAGGGAGGATTGATCTAGGTGGATATCAATGGCCACCCACCTTCTCCAACTGGATCAAAATAGTTTTCTGGCAATTTTGGTAATTTACTATTTTTAGTAGTTTTTAACTTCCGAGACCATTTTGAGGGCCTAAATGAAGGTATTTTGGGATAACAGTTGTCAATGATATTTGAAGTATCTTATTGAGCAACCTAAATGAATCTCCTCAATGATACCTTTCCAACGAGCTATCATGTACCTAAAATGGAGATCGTATGCAAAAGTTATGACCCCGAGAAGTTGATTTACTAACTTACCCAAACAGGGCCCACATGACTTTTGGTGCTTCATCTATGATATATTTATGTTATATTATTGGATATCTACAATATCTCACTGCATTTCCTTATTATATCTCTGCTCTCATTTCGTGTCGAAAATAATCTAGATCAGTGGTATCAGAGCCAGGTTGCTCTTGATCGATTTTTTAAGTGCATGTCCCTGACGAGGTCCGAGTATAGCAAGTTGTGTCTCTAGCTTGTCTCTCTTGAAGAAAATTTCTCTCGCATGCCCAAGAAACCCTCCATGGTGGAAGAAAATAAAAATGATAGAGTGGATGATCCTATAACTCTGTTGCTTTAGCAAGCTCTCATGCGACAGAGGGATGAAATAATGGATAATTTTTCCCACATCCTTCAATGTTTGCCGATAGAAACGTGCGCATCTTCATCAAACAACCACTTTGGAACAACATCTCCTTTCAAGGTACAGGTTAATTTTTATATTCCCATATTTGAAGATCAGATAGATGCGGATGCCCTAGACAAATGGTTAAATCTGTTAGAAGGTTATTTCTATGTTCATAATTTTTTCGATAGGGAAAATATCACCTTCACACTCCTTAAATATATCCCCCATGTCAGACATTGGTGGGAAACTTACTGGGAGAAAAGTTCCATAGATGATTCTGGAATATGTGGGGTCATGCCCACTTGGGATTCTTTTGTGCATGCAGTAAAGGAACACTATTACCCTGTTGGAAACTAAGAGGACCATTACATGAGATGGACCACATTGTGGAAAGAGAGGGGCCAAGAAATTCCAGAGTTCACCAATACCTTCCATAACTTGCAGACCAATCTAAGTATCAAATACTCCGAACGAAATTTGGTTCTAAAATACCGTGGGGCTCTACACAGATACATCCAAACTGAAAGGATTTTTTTGACATCTCATCACTCGGTGTTTCTTATCGATATGTTGTTAAAATCAAGAAAAAATTTAAGAACTAGAAAAAACGGGAGTTTAGGTCTGCAAATCCGCAACAACCAAAGTATGGTAAATATGGCCCTAATAAACAGTCTCCCGAAAAATAGTCCAAGCCATAGGAAAATAAGGGTCACAGGAAGACAAAGAAGAACACCAAAAAATGGTGCAATTTTCACAAAAGCCCGTGACACAACACCAAGGAATTTCACTCAAAACATTCATTGGTGGCTCATATCAAAGACAAGGAGCCAAACCCTGAGTAAGAATCTGATTCTGAAAATACTGGTAAAAGACAGATCATCGACACAGACCCCACTGCTATTGTCGTGACCACAACAATTCAAACAGAAGAACCAACAGATCCTGAAGAGGAGGAGCAACTTTTTCATTCAAAGATGTGGGTGAAGGGGACCCCGCTGCATTTTATTGTTGATAAGAGAAGCCAAAAGAACCTCATCTCAGTAGATTTCATCAAACATTTGGGATTTTCGACAAAACCACACCCATAGCCATACAACATCGAGTGGCTTTGTCAGGGATGAGATCTTTGTGTCAGCCAGTAGTGTCGATTGTCATACAACATCCAACCCTTCAAGTATGAGGTATTATGTGATGTTTCCCCACTAGCTTTCTGTGTTGTTCTATTTTTCCAACCATATATGTGGAGACGCCATGTTGTTTATGAGTCTCGACCCTACAATGTCATTCTTTCTCTGGGGGGTCATCTCTACAGAATACCAGAGGTAGTTCCGACTATTGTTCCACCTAAATAGTGATGCAAGGTAGTATCTCATACTGCAAAATTTAGCTTCATCACAATTTTTTCAAAAGGGGAACAAAAGGACACTACAACCACTACAGCCTTAGCCTCAACAGGTTCGTGAAAACCTTCCACAAACCGAGCAACGTGATGTCTCCAGCAATGCAAGCAGCTCACCAAGATTCAGATTCACCAATGCTTTTTCCTCTCCCGTCAGCACTCAAAGCAATGGATACCATTTCTTCCTAAGGAGGAAGGATTCATCCAGGTGGATATTAGTGGCCACCCACCTTTTCTAACTAGCTCAAAACAGTTTTCTGTCAATTTTGATAATTTACTATCTTTAGCAGTTTTTAACTTTCGGGGCCATTTTGAGTGTCTAAATGAAGTTTTTTTGGGATATATCTTCTCAATGGTAGCCAAAGTCTTGATTGATCCCCCAAAATGAATCAAATCGGTGATACCTTTCCAACGGGTTGTCATGCGCCTAAAACGGAGATCGTATGCAAAAGTTACGACTCTGGGAAGTTGATGTACTAACTTACCCAAACAGGGCCCGCATGACTTTTGGCGCTTCATCTCCTAGGGTTAGGTTTTTGGATGTCTATGGTTTTTGGAATTCCTGTTTATTGTAAAAATTCCTTCAGAGCCTCATTGTAATCATCTTATTGCGAATGCGAGTAGTCATCACATCTCTTCTCAGAGATAATCTTCCACCATTCTAGCGAGTCTTTCACTCTGTATTTTTATAGTCTCTGTACATTTATTTCATTAATAGAAATATTGTATTACTGTATATCTGTGACTCTTGTTATATTTCCGATATATCCCTGTTATATTGTTGTCTCTCTTTCAATATCTATGAATATTTCTTTGTTATATCTCCGCTCTCATTTCGTGCCGAAAATAATCCGGATCATCCAAGTATAGCAAGTTGGGTCTCTAGCTTGTCTCTCTTGAAGACAATCATTGTCGCACACCCAATAAACCCTCCATGGTAGAAGAAAATAAAAAATACAGAGCAGACGATCCTATAAATTTGTTGCTTGAGCAATCTCTCACGCGACAGAGGGATGAAATGATGGAGAATTTTTCCCACGTTCTTCAACGTCTTCCGATAGAAACAGGTGCATATTCATCAAACAACCACTTTGGAAGAACCTCTCCTTTCAATGTATAGGTTAATTTTAATATTCCCATATTTGAAAGTCAGACAGATGCCAATGCCCTCGACAAATGGTTAAATATGTTAGAATTTTATTTCTATGTTCATAATTTTTTCGACAGGGAAAATATCACCTTCACACTCCTTGAATCTCTCCCCCATGTCAAACATTGGTGGGAAACTTACTGGGAGCAAATTTCCATAGAGGATTCTAGAATATATGGGGTCGAGTCCATTTGGGATTTTTTGTGGATGCAGTAAAGGAACAATATTACCCTGTTGGAAACTATGAGGGCCAATACATGAGATGGACCAAATTGTGGAAAGAGAGGGGCAAGAAGTTTCAGAGTTCACCAATACCTTCCATACCTTTCAAACCAACCTAGCTATCAAAGACTCTGAACGACATTTGGTTCTAAAATACCGTGGGGCTCTACAAAGATACATCCAAACTGAAATGGATTTTTTGGACATCTCATCACTTGGTGCTACTTATCGATATGTTGTTAAAATTGAGAAGAAATTTAAGCACCAGAACAAATGGGAGTTTAGGTCTGCAAATCCACAACAACCAAAGTATGACAAAGACGGCCCTAACAAATAGTCTCCCAAAAACTAGTCCAATCCATAGAAATAGAAGGATCATGGGAAGACAAAGGACACCGGAAAATGGTGCAATTTCCACAAAATCCCTTGGCACAACACCGAGGAATGTCACTCAAAATAGTCATTGGTGGCTGAGATCAAAGACAAGGAGACAAACCCTAATTAATAATCTGATTCTGAAAATACTAGTAAAAGACAAATCATCAACACAGACCCCATTGCTATTGTCATGGCCGCAACAATTCTTATTTATTGTAAAAATGCCTTCAGAGCCTCATTGTAATCATCTTCTTTCGATTGCGAGTAGCCGTCACATCTCTTTTCAGAGATAAGCTGCCACCATTCTAGCGATTCTTTCACTCTGTATTTTTACAGTCTCTGTACATTTATTTCCTTAATAGGAATCGTGTATTATTGTATCTCTATGTTTATGGTTGCATTTTTGATACATTTATGTTATATTATTTTATATCTGCAATATCTCTATGCATTTCATTATTATATCTTCGCTCTCATTTCGTGTCAAAAATAATCCGGATCAGTGGTATGAGAGCCAAGTTTCTCTTGATCGTTTTTTTTAATGCATGTCCCCAACAAGGTCCGAGTATAGCAAGTTGGGTCTCTATCTTGTCTCTCTTGAACACAATTGCTCTAGCATGCCCAAGAAACCCTCCATGGCTGAAGAAAAGAAAAACAACGGAGCAAACGATCCTATAAATATGTTGCTTGAGAAATCTCTCACGTGACAAAGGGACAAAATGATGGAGAATTTTTAGCACATCCTTTAACTTCTTTCGATAACAATGGGTACATATTCATGAAACAACCACTTTGGAAGCACCTCTTCTTTCAAGGTACATGTTAATTTTGATATTCCCATATTTGAAGGTCAGATAGATGCGGATGCCCTAGAAAAATGGTTAAATCTGTTAGAAGGTTAGCTCAATGTTCATAATTTTTCCAACAGTGAAAATATCACCTTCACACTCCTTAAAGCTCCCCCCCATGTCAAACATTGGTGGGAAAATTATTGGGAGCAAAGTTCCACGGAGGATTCTAGAATATATGGGGCCGATCCCACTTAGGATTTTTTTGTGGATGCGGTAAAGGAACAATATTACCCTATTGGAAACTATGAGGACCAATACATGAGATGGACCACACTGTGGAAAGAGAGGGGCCAAGCAGTTTCAGAGTTCACCAATACCTTCCCTACCTTGTGTACCAAGATAGGTATCAAAGACTTTGAATGACATTTGGTTTTGAAATATCATGGGGCTCTACACAGATACATCCAAACTAAAATGGATTTTCTAGACATCTCGTCACCCGATGCTGCTTATCGATGTGCTATTAAAATCAAGCATAAAATTAAGCACCAAAAAAAATGCGAGTTCAGGTCTACAAATCCTCAACAACCAAAGTATGACAAACATGACCTAACAAGTAGTCTCCCGAAAACTAGTCCAATCCACAGGAAAAGAAGGTTCATGGGAAGACAAAGAAGGACACTGGAAAATGATATGATTACCATAAAATCCCCTAGCACAACACTGAGGAAAGATGCTCAAAACAATCATTGATGGCCGAGATCAAAGACAAGGAGCCGAACCCTGATTAAGAATATTATTTTGAAAATACTGGTAAAAGAAAAAACATCGACACAGACCCCACTGTTATTTTCATGACTGCAACAATTCAAACAGAAGAACCAACATATCCTAAAGAGGGGGGGCACTTTTTTCATTCACAGATGTGGGTGAATGGGACCCCGCTACATTTTATTGTTGATAGTGGAAGTGAAAAGAACCTCATCTCAGCAGAGGTCATCAAACAGTTGGGATTGTCAACAATACCACACCCGCAGCCATACAACATTGGATCACTTTGCTAGGTATGAGATCTTCATGTCATCCAGTAGTGTCGATTGTCATATGGCATCCAACCCTTCAAGGATGATGTATTATGTGATGTTTCCTCAATGGATGTATGTGATGTTCTCTTGGTCCAACCATATATGTGGAGACGCCATGTTGTTTATGAGTCTCGACCTTGTAGTGTCATTGTTTCTATAAGGGGTAATCTCTACAAAATACTAGAGGTAGTTCCAACTATTGTTCAACCTAAACAGTGCCACAAGGTAGTATCTCATACTGCAAAATTCAACTTCTTCACAATTTGTTCAAAAGGGGAACAAAAGGACACTGCAACCACTACAGCCTCACCCCAAGCACATTCTATCCAACAAAAGCAAATCGATAAGGTCGCAGCAAAGTGAAAAAATTCCTTTTGCACACAATCCTCTCATGTATCTTGACTTTTTGAACAACCTCAGTCTCAACAGGTTCGTGATGGCCTTCCACAAATCGAGCAGCGTGATGTCTCCAACAAGGCAAGCAACTCACCAAGATTCAGATTCAACAAATGCTTTTTCCTCTCCCCCGGGCACTCAACACAATGGATACCATTTCTTCCTAAGGAGGGAGGATTGATCTAGGTGGATATCAGTGGCTACCCACCTTTTCCAGCTGGCTCAAAAACCATTTCTAACAATTTTGGTAATTTACTATTTTTAGCATTTTTTAACTTCTAGGGCCATTTAAAGGGCCTAAATGAAGGTTTTTTGTGATCAAGGTTCTCAATGGTATCTAAATTCTAATATTTATCCCCCTAAATCAATATCCTTGACGATACCTTTCCAACGAGCTATCATGTGCTTAAAATGGAGATCGTATGCAAAAGTTAAGACCTCAGGAAGTTGATGTACTAACTTACCCAAACGGGGCCCACATGAATTTTGGCACTTCATCTCCTGGGGTTAGGTTTTTGGATGTCTAGGGTTTTTGAAATTCATGTTTATTTTAAAAAGGCCTTCAGAGCCTCATTGTAATAATCTTCTTGTGAATGTGAGTAGCTATCACATCTCTTCTCAGAGATAAGCTTCCACCATTCTAGCGAGTCTTTCACTCTGGATTTTTACAGTCTCTGTACATTTCTTTCATTAATAGAAATCGTGTATTATTGTATCTCTGTGTTTATGGTTGTATCTCTGATACATTTATTTTATATTATTTGATATCATCGATATCTCTATGCATTTCTTTATTATATCTCTGCTCTCATTTCGTGCCAAAAATAATCCAGATCAGTGGTATCAGAGCCAAGTTACTCTTGATCATTTTTTTTAGTGCATGTCCCCTAAGAGGTCCAAGTATAAAAATTTGGGTCTTTTGGTGATGTGTTCTCACGCGACAGAGGGGTAAAATGATGGAGAATTTTTCCCACATCCTTCAACGTCTGCCGATAGCAATGGGCGCATATTCATCAAACAACCACTTTGGAAGCACCTCCCCTTTCAAGGTACAGGTTAATTTTGATATTCCCGTATTTGAAGGTCATATAGATGTAGATGCCCTAGACAAATGGTTAAATCTGTTAGAAGGTTATTTCTATGTTCATAATTTTTCTGACATGGAAATGATCACCTTCACACTCCTTAAATATTTCCCCCATGTCAAATATTGGTGGGAAGATTACTGGGAGAAAATTTCCACAGAGGATTCTGGAATATATGGGGTCGAGCCCACTTGGGATTTTTTTGTTAATGTGATAAAGGAACAATATTACCCTGTTGGAAACTATGAGGACCAGTATATGAGATGGACCACACTGCAGAAAGAGAGGAGCCAAGTAGTTCCAGAGTTCACCAATACCTTCCATACCTTGCGCACCAATATAGGTATTAAATACTCCAAATGACATTTGGTTCTGAAACACTGTGGGGCTCTACACAGATACATCCAAACGGAAATGTATTTTCTTGACATCTCATCACTCGGTGCTGCTTATCGATATGTTGTTAAAATTGAGCAGAAATTTAAGCACCAGAACAAATGGGAGTTCAGGTCTGCAAACTCGAAACAACCAAAGTATGACAAAGATGGCCCTAACAAAAAGTCTCCTGAAAACCAGTCCAAGCCACATGAAAATAAGGGTCAAGAGAAGACAAAGAAGGACATCGTAAAATGGTAAGATTTCCACAAAATCCCCTGGAAAAACACCTACGAATGTCACTCAAAATAGTCATTGGTGGTTGAGACTAAAGACAAGGAGCTGAACCCTGATTAAGAATCTGAATCTTGAAAATATTGGTAAAAGACTGATCATCGACGCAAACCCCACTTCTATTGTCACAACCGCAACAATTCAAACAGAATAAAAAACAGGTATTAAATAGGGGGAGCACCTTTTTCATTCACAGATGTGTGTGAAGGGGACCCCGTTGCATTTTATTGTTGATAGCAGAAGCCAAAAGAACCTCATATTAGCATAGGTCATCAAACAGTTGGGATTATCGACAACACCACACCCGCAGCCATACAACATCAGGTGGCTTTGCCAGGGATGACATCTTCATGTTAGCCAGCAGTGTTGATTTTCATACAAAATCCAACCCTTCAAGGATGAGGTATGATGTGATGTTTTCCCACTGGATGTTTGTGATGTTCTCTTGGTCCAACCATATATGTGGAGACACCATGTTGTTTATGAGTCTCGACCCTACAGTGTCATTGTTTCTATGGGGCGTCATCTCTACAGAATACCAGAGGTAGTTTCGACTATTTTTCTAGCTAAACAGTGTCGTGAGGTAGTATCTTATACTACAAAATTCATCTTCTTCACAATCTATTCAAAACGAGAACATAATGACACTGTAACCACTACAGCCTCACCCCAACAACATTTTATCCAACAGAAGCAGGTCGATAAGGTTGCGGCAAAGTGAAAATATTCCTTCTTCTCACAATCCTCTCATGTAGCTTGACTTGTTGAATAGCCTCAACCTAAACATGTTTGTGACAACCTTCCAAAAACCGAGCAACGCGATGTCTCCAACAAGGCAAGTAACTCTCCAAGATTCTGATTCAACAAACTCTTTTTCCTCTCCCCCGGGAACTTAAAACAATGGAGACCATTGCTTCCTAAGGAGGGAGGATTGATTGAGGTGGATATTGATGACCACTCACCTTTTCCAACTGGCTCAAAACAGTTTTCAGACAATTTTCAAAATTTACTATTTTTAGCAGTTTTAACTTCTGGGGCCATTTTGAGGGACTAAAAAAAGGTTTTTTGGGATCAAGGTTCTCAATAATTCTCGAAGGATTTGATATTTTCCCCTAAATGAATATCCTTGATGATAAATTTCCAACGAGATATCATGTGCCTAAAACGGAGATCGTATGCAAAAGTTATGCCCCAAGAAGTTGATGTACTAACTTACCCAAACGGGGCCCACGTGACTTTTGGTGCTTCATCTCCTAGGGTTAGGTTTTTGGATGTATAGGGTTTTGAAATTTCTATTTATTGTAAAAAGGCCTTTGGAGCCTCATTGTAATCATGTTCTTGCGAATGCGAGTAGCTGTCACATCTCTTCTGAGAGATAAGCTGCCACCATTCTACTGAGTCTTTCACTCTATATTTTTACAGTCTCTGTACATTTATTTCATTAATAGAAGTTGTGTATTATTATATCTATGTGTTTATGGTTACATCTATGATACATTTATGTTCTATTACTGGATATCTGCGATATCTCTGTGCATTTATTTATTATATCTCTGGTCTCATTTCGTACCAAAAATAATCCAGATCAATGGTATCAGAGCCAGGTTACTCTTGATCATTTTTTTAGTGCATGTCCCCGACGAGGTCTAAGTATAGCAATTTGGGTATCTATCTTGTCTCTCTTGAAGACAATCACTCTCTCACGCCCAATAAACCCTCCATGGCAGAAGAAAAGAAAAACGATGGAGTAGACGATCCTATAAATCTGTTGCTTGAGCAAGCTCTCACGTGATAGGGGGACAAAATGATGGAGAATTTTTCCCTCATCCTTCAATGTTGACCGATAGAAATGAGTGCATATTCATCAAAAAACCACTTTGGAAGTGCATGTCCTTTCAAAGTACATGTTAATTTTGATAGTCCTGTATTTGAAGGTCAGATAGATGCAGATGCCCTAAACAAATGTTTAAATCTGTTAGAAGGTTATTTCTATGTTCATAATTTTTCCGATAGGGAAAAGATCACCTTCGCACTCCTTAAAGCTCTCCCCCATGTCAAACATTGGTGGGAAACTTACTAGGAGCAAAGTTCCATAGAGGATTATGGAATATATGGGGTCAAGCCCACTTGGGATTTCTTTGTGGATCCAATAAAGGAACAATATTACCATGTTGGAAACTATGAGGACCAGTACATGAGATAGACCACACTGTGGAAAGAGAGGGGCCAAGCAGTTCTGGAGTTAACCAATACCTTCCATACCTTGCCCACCAAGCTAGGTATCAAAGACATTGAACAAATTTTGGTTCTGAAATACCATGGGGCTCTACACAGATACATCCAAACTGAAATGGATTTTCTGGGCATCTCATCACTCAGTGCTGCTTATCGACATGTTGTTAAAATCGAAAAGAAATTAAGCACCAAAACAAACAGGAGTTCAGGAATACAAATCTGCAACAACCAAAGTATGACAAAGACGACCCTAACAAACAGTCTCCCAAAAACTAGTCCAAGCCACGGGAAAAGAAGGGTCACAAGAAGACAAAGAAAGACACCGGAAAATGGTGTGATTTTCACAAAATCCCCTAGCACAACACTGAGGAATGTTTCTCAAAAATTCATTGGTGTCTGAGATCAAAGACAAGGAGCTGAACCATGATTAAGAATTTGATTCTAAAAATACTAGTAAAAGACAGATCATCGATGCAAACCCCACTGCTACTGTCACGACCACAACAATTCAAATAGAAGAACCAACAGATCCTGGAGAGGGAGTGCCTTTTTCATTCATATATATGGGTGAAGGGGACCCCACTGCATTTTATTGTTGATAGTGGAAGCCAAAATAACGTCATCTCAGAAAAGGTCATCAAACACTTGGGATTGTCGACAACACCACACCCGCAACCATACAACATCAGGTGGCTTTTCCAGGGACAAGATCTTCCTTTCGGCCAGCAATGTCAATTTTCATACGGCATCCAACCCTTCAAGGATGAGGTATTATGTGATGTTTCCCCACTAGATTTCTATGATTTTCTCTTGGTCCAACCATATATGTGGAGACGCCATGTTGTTTATGAGTCTCGATCTTGCAGTGTCATTATTTATCTGGAGGTTCATCTCTATAGAATGCCATAGGTAGTTGTGACTATTGTTCCACCTAAATAGTGTCACAAGGTAGTATTTCATACTACAAAATTCAGCTTCTTCACAATCTGTTCAAAAGGGGAACAGAAGGACACTGCAACCACTACAGCCTCGCCCCAAGAACATTTTATCCAACAGAAGAAAGTCAACAATGTTGCAGCAAAGTGAAAAGATTACCTTTTCACATAGTCCTCTCATGTGTCTCGACTTGTTGAACAACCTCAGCCTCAACAAGTTCATGACAACCTTCCACAAACCGAGCGACGCGATATCTCCAACAAGGCAAGCAACTCACCAAGATTCAAATTCAGCAAACACTTTTTCCTCTCCCTTGGGAAATCAATGCAATGGATACCATTTCTTCCTAAGGAGGGAGGATTGATCCAGGTGGATATTGGTGGCCACCCACCTTTTCCAACTAGCTCAAAATAGTTTTCTGGCAATTTTGGTAGTTTACTATTTTTAGAAGTCTTTAACTTCCGGGGCCATTTTGAAGGCCGAGATAAAGATTTTTTGGGATTGAGGTTCTCAATAACATACAGAGGCCATAATTGATCCCCCTAAATAAATATCCTCGACGATACCTTTCCAACAAGCTATCATTGGCCTAAAACAAAGATCATATGCAAAGTTACGACCCCAGGAAGTTGATGTACTAACTTACCCAAACGGGGCCCACATGACTTTTGGAGCTTCATCACCTAGGGTTAAGTTTTTGGATGTATAGGGTTTTTGAAATTATTGTTTATTGTAAAAATGATTTCATAGCTATAACATCCCCGACCCTCCAAAGGTTGGGCAATGCTACCAACACTTATGACTTTATCCCTTTAAAGTTCTGATACCAAATGTAACATTCTTCGGGATGTCAACCCATGTCAGGAGTAATGCTACTGCAGAATAACACTTATATAACATGAATTTAAATGAATTCAATACATTAATCACAGAGTAAGCACATAATTACTGTTGTCATATGTAATCCCTGGCATTAACAATAATTCATATGCACAAGAGAATACATGATAACATGTAAGCATCACAAGCATGGAAAACATAATATTAAGCACAAGCTGATACTTATCTTTTAAACTAGATGTAACTCACCAACTATGTGCAGACCTTCTACGAACCTCCCAGTCGTAGACCGCATTGCTCATCACTCTCAGTAGTAGGTCACCCTTGAGCTGGGACTAAGCTCCACTCAGCAGGGAATCCTTAGGCTAGGCAAGGTCAATGGAAAGACACATAGTTACAGAGGAAGGATTCTCTCCCAGGAGTCACTTATTCCCACTTCTCATAGAACCTCATTCCCCACATGTTTGTCCCACCCCAAGAGTATACACCTTCATTGTCACCCGGACAGTCCTTCGATTGCTAAACATCCCTTTCCTTGAGCTTCAGCATCAGACTGAACCAGAAGTCTCCAAGATCTGTGGTAGCTACATGACCCTTCTAAGAGTTCTCATTTCCTTTGCGCACTCTCTCACCTGGAGAGAGTCACTCATAGGCTTGGAAACCTACCTCTTCAACTGCAACCACCTCCCTCACCTGGAGAGAGTGTTACACATAGGCCAGACAACCTATTTCCTCCAGCTCAATTTCAAACATAGTCGGACAACTATGAGGTTCAACATGAACATACACTGGCCATCAAGACACACACAGTCGAGCACTATGCAACCACAACAGTCCACTAGGAACACATACACTGGCTTCCAAAAACTGACGACAGACAGACGCTACAACATAACAAGGCTCAGCAATTACGAGACATTTGGTTTTCCTAAATAGCAATAGAGGACAGACTCACGACTCTGGTTTTGGGGATGTGTGATAACAAATCCATGCAGAGATTGAAAAAATACACAACGGTTTAGACAGAGGGTGTATCAGCTCCTCAAGAGAACAACATAGGCTTCGGGTTTCAGAGTTACGTGAGGGTATGCAGAGATCAAAATGGATTCACTGTTTAGACAGTCGACAGTGGAATGGAGGAAGAGCCCCCTCCACAGCTCAATCTTTGGGTTAAATTGCATGTCCCAGGGATGACACATGTTTCCCATGAGGTTGCATGTGTTACCTTTTTCACACATTCCCCTTCTAGAAACTTAGGATAAAAACATACATTTTCACAATACTTTGGAATAATAATAAATTATTATTCCCAAGGGATTAAGCCCCCAATATTAGCTCCTCTTTCCAACCTTTCATCCCCCTATCCCTTACCTAGGATTTTTGGAATGTTAGTCCCCCATCACTCATTCATTATGGTCGGTCCACACACAGAGATGTTTATCTTTTATTAATAATGTGCATAATTCACTAGCATATTTGGGCCATTTTGCGACAGTTGTTTTGACACTATTGCGATGTTATGTCATCGATATGGCGACGAATCTGGAGTCTCTAAAATGTCATTTTATGTGATGTGGCATTTTCGGTGAACTTGAACAAACATCGCAAAAGAGACAATATAGGCAAACAATGTGAAACCAACATTTTGTCTAAATTGTGACAATAACTTTTATAGCAAAACCAACGCATCAATAGAAGTTGTCATCGCATATGCGACAACAAATTTTTGTTTTTTATATAGCTAAACCATTGCATCAATAGAAGTTGTCATTGACGACAACTTGTTTTTATTTATATATCTAAATTGACGCATCAATAAAAGTTGTCGTCGCCTAAGTGACGACCACTTTTCGTTGTTTATATAGCCAAACTGTCGCATCAATAGAAATTGCCATCACATAGGTGACAACAACTTTTCATTGTTTATATCGAAAAACCATCTCATCAATAGAAGTGTTTGTTGCCTATGCGACAACATTTTTTTGTTTGTTTATATAGCAAAGCGTTTCATCAATAAAAGTTGTCATCGGATATGCAACGACAACTTTTTGTTGTTTATATTGCTAAACCGTCGCATCAATAGAAGTTGTCGTCGCATAGGTGACGACCAAAATTTATTTAGAAAAAAAATAAAAAAATATTCTGGGCATTAATTTTGATATTATTATTACCATAATAGACTTAAGACTAGTCTATTATATGAAAGTTCACAATCATTTACATGATAAGTTTCAAAGGCATAACTAAAATATGTTTCTCTCTTCAACAAATATTATTGGTTTAACATCAATCAAACTCATTCATAGTATCCCTAAGACAAATTACTCTTACCATACATATACAACACCGTGGATGAAAGGTATCTTCACTTTCAAACATGATAATCCTTAGGAACAAGGTTAATACATTTAAACCAATATACACTAAATAAAGGTAAGGATCATCGATCTATCAACCTCTTAACCTTCTAAGTAAACAAACCGTCAATCAATAGGCCATTGCACATGTGAATTAATAATGCATAACATTTATACATGTCAAAACCTCCAAAGGGTGGACACCATTAAGTATTGATGCTAATGTTGTAAGATTGGTTGTTGTCATTGATGTCAACCCTAGTCATGGGTTTTGGACCACAAGAATGATAAAGGTATTTGGATATGAAGGAAAATGAACATGCATATAAACACCCATTAATGGATAGTATACATCATGTTGTTTCTAGTGGTATGTGGCACATCACGTGGATTCTCATGGTTGAGGAGAAATGAATTTTTGAAGATGACAAAGTGAATTGAAGAAGTACATGTAGGCCCTGAAGATAATTAAAGAAAATAATTACAAAATAAGAAAGTGTCAGGTCGGCCCTGATGCTAAAATTAAGTGACATGAATGGTATAAATAAATATCATTAGACATTCATTTTGATACAAGTTGAATTTCAAAGGAAATAAGATGTAAAGAAGGTCGGATTTCAAGGGAGGATGAAGTCTTTTGGTGATGTGTTCTAAGGTATGTTATTTTCAGGTCATCTTACCATTTTTTCTA
>JASDQU010028739.1:0-23934 GCA_032191745.1 Picea mariana
TTTCTTCCATGGTCTTAGGATCGTCATATTGAATCTTGTCACCAATGGAAGGTGGCAGTCCACTCAAATACCTCTGAATTTTGACAGCCTCGTCTTTGATGAACGGAACATACTTCAGTAGTTCCAAAAAACTTCGTTCATACTCATCAATGGTCATGCTGCCCAACTTGAGTTCAAATAACTCCTTCATATTTCTGTCATAGTATCTTTTGGTCAGGTATTTCTTCTCGAAATACCTCTTAAACTCCTTCCACGTGACCTCTTTCTCTCTGATGTGTTTCACCTGCACCAACCGATCCCACCACATGGATGCTTTTCCTTTCAGCTGGTACATTGAAATTCTTCCTTCTGCATGGGCAGAATAATTCTGCAATTGTAAGTATTTCTTCATACCCAGCAACCATGTTTCGGCATCTTCCTCCTTCTTATGTTCACCATCGAATGTAGGCAGTTTAATCTCGTTGATTTCCCATTTCAATTCATTCCTTCTAGATTTTCAATGTTTTCTAGTAGGGGACGGGCTTGAACTACTATGTGTCTCCTTGTCAGAATGCTTTGGGAGAGACAGTAATGTCTGCTACCACTCCTTGATCTTCTTCTCCTCTCAGGGGTTCTGAAACTTCTTGATTTTCTTGTGTCACTCTCTTTTTCCAATTTCTTTTCTATTATTTCTAGGCTCTTCAACATTTTTAAGTTGAATTCACCCTGTCGATCCCTGATTTTCATGAGCTTTTGGCTATCAGCTAGGCGAGCCTGGGCATCTTTCTACAATCTTTCAATGAGTTTTATCATATGTTCTTCCTTATCCATCTCTTTTCCATGCCCATTAGAGTTTGTTCCTTCGACTTCCAGGTTGACATTCCTTCCTACCCTTTCATCCTCTGTTTCGGAGGTATTCTGCACCTCTTTCAATTCCATACTCGGCGTCAATTTTTGACTGTCTTGACACTCGTTGAACTCTGCACACATGACATGTAGCCAACCAAAGTTTTTCAGGCCTTAACCCTTCAAGAAAACTTACAACATTCATAATCCAACGTGAACAAGAAAAAAAATGTTTTGACTTCACAAATTTTTCTGAACTCTGTCTAGCTCTGCAAATTCCGGGACTTCGGAACTTCGAAATCTCGGTCCACAAAGATCCAACAGTTAAATCTTCATAACCAAAGTCACCCTTCCGCAACTCGTGATCTCGCGATTTTGTGAGTCGAATACCCTCGACTCATTTCCTCCAGACACTGATATGCGAGATGCGATACGGGTATGGCTCCCTCCTCGCTAGTGCCTGCTACACATGACCGTAGGCTAGGTCTAAGTGCTAGCACTTTTTTTCCAACTCGTGACTTCACGAGTTGGAGTGTTGAGCCTTCGTGCTCCTCCTTTACGAATTCTGAAATCACGAATTACTTTATTCTTTGGGCCCACAGCACAGTTGTCGCCCTTCACCACTGTGGCATGTGGTACATTTAGGAGGGTCCACGTCACCTTCGGTGATGTCTTCAGGTCCCACCACTCTCACCTGTCTTCTTGACTCACTAGCACGTGGTACACACACGTGTGTCCACGTCCATTCCAAATGGAATCCAACGGTCATATCTTTCTCAAATATACGGTGCAGATCCTTTCGGCGTTTTGGGGTTTTGGGCATCGGGAGTTCGTGCACCCCACATCTTGAACTTCCATCTACCGAAATCCTAAAATTATGGTTTACTCCTCCACTGAATCGGACGGTCAATTACCTTCCTACGATCTACGGTGTAGATCGTTTCGGCGTTTCGAGTTTCGGAGGTGTTCACCTTCCTCACTTCCCATCTCCCAACTTTGCGAAATCCGAAAGGTTTTCGCGACTAACTCGAGCGCGACTCTGTTAGATCTAACAGTTGAGCCTTCCTCGCAGATCTACAGCGTAGATCTTCTCGGGTTTTCGGGAGTTTGCATATCGCGATTCCCACACTCTTGTGCAATTCAAAAGCGATTTTAATCCATGAACACATTTTCCAGATCCGACGGTCACAAGGGTTCACCTTCCCTCTCGAACAGATCCTAAGGATATAGCACTGTTGGTGTGGAGTCCTCTCTCCCTGTGGCCATAGACCACACCGGCTGTGGTTTCGCACATCGCTATACCTCCTAATCTTACCAAGGTCCGAAATTGGTCCTCCAAACACAATTTCTCCTCACATCCCTGGTCCAAAAACCACTCAATTGGCCCATCTAGGCTCAGTGTCAAAACCTTGGCTCTGATACCAAACTGTAGCACCACTTTTTCTATTAACAAACTTCGGGGAAATATAAAACCCACTCTGGATTATAAAACCACATGCATTTAAGAAAATGAAACACATTTATACTCAGAGTAAGTCATATAAATTATTGCTATCATAATTTTAAGAATGGCATTAACCATAATTCATCTGCACAACAGAATACATGATAAAATATAAGCATCACAGGCATGCAAAACATAACATTANTATAAAACCACATGCATTTAAGAAAATGAAACACATTTATACTCAGAGTAAGTCATATAAATTATTGCTATCATAATTTTAAGAATGGCATTAACCATAATTCATCTGCACAACAGAATACATGATAAAATATAAGCATCACAGGCATGCAAAACATAACATTTAACATAAGCTGATACTTATCTTGAAACTGACGTAATTCCACCAACCAGGTGCAGGTCTTCCAAGAACCTCCCAGCCTTAGACCGTACTGCTCATTAGCTCAATAGTAGGTCACCCCCGAGCTGGGACTAAGCTCCACCCCAAGGCAAGGTATCCTAGACTAGGCTGAGGTTACAGGGAAAACACACAGTCACGAGGAAGGAATTCTCTTCCAAGAACCACTCATGCTCACTGCCCACAGACCCTCATTCCCCACATGCCTGTTCCACCCCAGGAGTATACACCTTCTCTGTCACCTGGATAGTCCTTCAGCTGCTAACCTCCCTTGCCTTGGGTTACAGCAACAGACCAGACTGGAAATCTCTGGGCTCTGTGGCAGCTACGGGGTTCATTCCAAGAGTCCTCTCCTTCCTCTACGCACTCTCTCACCTAGAGAGATATGCTCACAGGCCAAACCACCTGTTCATCCAACCTCAAACACCCCTCTCGCCTGGAGAGAGTGTTTCGCAATTGGTCACAAGCCATACACAATCTCGCACTGTGCAGTTGCAATTACCCACAAAAATACAGACACTGGCTTCCTCAAAACGGGTTCAGAAATGGAAAAATGGTCTCACGGTCACGGCTTCGGGACAGAGGCTTCACGCACAAGTTCCATTTCGGATAGAGGATTCACATGGATTCCCATAAACCACATAGGATTTTTGGTTTAGAACAGAGGTGAATCCAGCTCTTTCATAATCAATCATAGGCTTCTAGTTCAATACGGAGGTATACACGGGTTTTCTCAGAGCCAGACACAGGCTTTTCAAATCATAGAGATGCACAAGGCTCTCTGCAGAACTCGGGTCCGTCGTACTTCTCAGAGCTCGTACACGCTCAGTCCATCTGATCGAATGAGAGCAGGGGGCCCCTCTCACAGTTCACCCTGGCCATTTTATTCGCATGCACCAGGGTTGACACTTGTCACCCTGGGAACTGCATGAATTCCACCATCACACATCCCTTCCTCATGGTTAGGGACTTAGGATAAAACATGAAATGCTCATGCCTTTTTGAAATAATATTAAAATATTATTCCCAAGGATGAAGCCCACTAGGCTTAACACTTAGCCCCTTTTCCCACCTTCCATCCCCTAATCCCTTGCCTTCTCTGTGGAAGCTCAGTCCCCCTTCACTCAGCAGGCTCTTGGCCTTCAACACTTAGGCTCCCTGGCCTAACAAACACATAAGCCACCAGCTTATAAAAACTTGGCTCACCAGCCTATTAAACATAATTACAATCCTTTTAGAACATGATTTACGACAGGGCTCGGCATTGGGGACACTACACTAGGGCATTATATTTCTGCAGATGGAATTAGAGTAGATCCAACAAAAATAGAGGTAATCCTTAATTTACCTACACCACACACACAAACTGAGGTGTGTTAATGATTTTATGTTGTTTGCGTACAGAAGATAGACATTTCTCTCAAGTGTTAATAATTGTTGTTCCAACTTCCATTACTATAGTTTGCTACTTGACAGTTCCTCACATTTTCATACGCGTTGTCCCTTTACTTAGATTCACATTTGTTGTTCCTTTAAATTAAGTTACATTTGTCGTTCCTTTCAATTAAAGTTACAATTGTTGTTCCTTTCAGTTAAGTTACATTTGTTGTCCCTTTTGATTAGATTACAATTGTTGTTTCTTTCCACAGATAGAGTAATTCGCTATTTCCTTTTGAGCAATTTGATTCATAGTTGATAGTTAATTATGCAAGTCTTTACTTAGATTCAATTATTGCTTTTTAGTTAAATGAATTCAACAGATTAGTTGGTTCCTTTTCATTCGCAGCATGTTAGTAATCAGTTTTCAATTCCATTAAGTAAGATCTTAGTCTCAGAATCTTTAATGAACACTTGAGGATCTTGATTGTGGATAAACTCAGGTTTGCTTTAACTACGTGATTTTAGCCTCTACGAGCTATCTGCATAAACTTTGTTGATATTCTTGAGATAAACGATGAATCCTTCGGTTGATAAATTAATGTTAAACTAAGATTGTTTTTAGACATCTTTAGAGCCCAACAACATACATCTGAAAGTAAGAGCTGGGGTTTTCCTAGTCCATTTTCTTCATCAACCCATAACCCTCCTATATGGTCGAAATTAGCGTGTTGGTATGTTGAGTCCAAGCTATCTAATGGAAAATCACTTTGTCCTAACTGTTATGATCTAGTATGAAATAACATATAAGGTAGTTCTTGATGTATTTGAATCTTCAAGTTATGATATTGTCTCTAATATGTCAGTCAGAGAGAGACTGGTGATTTTGATTACTATATGAATGCTCTTGGTTCCTAAGGAATGTACTTTCATTTTTTTCTTAAAATGAAGGTACAATTTATTTATGGGAAAAAAAATATTGTGACCATGATACTGAAATGGAGAAATCATAACTTGAGTATATTGTATTACCAGATATAACTTGCAAAAATTCAACAGGTGAATAACTTCACAAATCATACTAGTATATTAAAAATTTTGAATAATTACAAAGATGAATTTTTAAGATACAATCTTTGAAAACTTTCTTGATACAAAGCTTGAAGTCCTTACTGAAATAAGAAAAAAAAAATACACATGTTGATTACATAGGGGATGAATCCTCTAAAAATACAAAGGACCATGAAAGACTTAGAAAAAATCTAAAGCAAAGATCAAGACAACTAGTGGAAACAAGTAGACTTTTCAGTCGAAAATGGATCTCCATTCCTTTAATTGTCATTTCTTTTATTGTTTGGTATCCTACTATTTCTTGTTTGAAATAACGGTTTCCAAAAATAAAAATTAGTAGGAGAGTGGAGCCCAAGTTTCTTGGAAAACTTTATATTTCTTGCTTTTGTTTGTGAAACTACTATGGTGTGTTTGTCCAACTACACATTCTTATTCTTCTTTTGTTGAGGTGGTGGTGTTGATGTGGAAACTACTTATGGGACCCTTGGTGGACCTTTTCTTCTTAATTTAGAATTTTGATGTCATTCTTCTCCATTTGGATGCTTGAAATCCTCCATTTTTCTAACAGCGATATCCAACTCTACAAACAAATCATAAGATGTAAGTGGCAAGTTTTGTTGTATATTAGTGATAGTACTTAAAAACATAAAATATTTAAATAACTTTTCATAAATCATTATTCTTCTAATAGGGCCACTGACATACTTAAATTGCTCAGTACTATTTATTTATTTGTCCAAAGAATCATTATATCCTTTTGTTGAGGGGGTTGGATTCCCAATGCTCTATGGTAGGGATTAAACCCAAGGATGAGGCCCAATTAGATTGTCCCTCGTTTGGTATGGAATAATCCTTCGAGTTAATGGTCTACAAATCATTTGATGGGCTTTAATAGTTTTCATTTATCTTTTTATATTTTCCAATTTTATAAATAATTGCATAAAGTAAAACAATCAAACATATTTTAAAGAAACTCTCCTTACAGTTATAAATAATTGCATAAAGTAAAACAATCAAACATATTTTAAAGAAACTCTCCTTACAGATTAACCTATGAAAGCAATAAATAAATACAGACACAACCTGTAATCCTTTTGGAAATAAATCCTCTAGGAGATTTCTCCTACACAATAACTTGAAAGAGTTGAAAATAAAATACACATGATTAATTCAATGGATATTTCAACTAGGAATAACTAAAAGCAATTTACGGAGAATACCAACTATTCATTCAACGATGTAAGATAACTTAGAAACAATTGAAATTCTTATTGGATGACTAAGACATTTAAATAATGATAGATAAATCAAGGACAAGAATAAATGCACATAAGTTCTGCAACAAAACCAAACAAAATTCCTTTGCTCCAATCAAATTTTATCAAAATTTACCTAGAAATAGTTCATATTTATAACTTTAAAAAAAATTCCTTAGAGTCAAAAAGTCATTTATCAGCAATCCATGTCCTCAATTTATAGTCTTAATTACAAAAAGTATAAAAAGTAAAAATATTGCATGTTTATAAATCTTGGGTGATGTCATAGTTTTGGCCATTGTATGTCCAGGGGTTTCAACAGCTTCATTCTCTGACGTTTCGACCGTGCATGATCAAGTATCTTGGCATCAAAACCAGATGATCTAGAAGTTTCAGATGCTGCATGTTTAACATCATAATTGGCCAATTGTTGGAATACTTCCTCGCACATCTAGTGATGAGGGAACACGTGTCGATCCATGGGAAAACTTAGAATTTCCTTCTCCTAATTGAATCGTTGAACATGTTTCTCTATTTCTGGAATCGTAAATTCCAATTTAGCGAATGTTATAACTTTTTTGACTAGGAATTTATGAATGTGGTCACGCTTTATTGACGTGATCCTTTTGACCTTATCTTTGCACCTTTCCGTCAACTTCTCAAAGTTTGACACAACTTTATCGATCGACCTAAAATCCATCGATTGGTTGAAACTAGGCAACTACCTGTCATTCATGGTTTCATTTATATGCCACCACAATTATTTGCATATTGTCCATTATTTTTTGCCTAATCCTTTGATACTATGGATAATTATTTCCAATATTGCAATGACTTTTGTATTTGGGTGACTCCCTCTGTTAACATCATGATACAGTGATCTTCCTCACCACGAGCCTTCTGAATTTTCACGATGTACTCAACTTGGTTACGGATTTTAGCCTACTTCTCATGCCACTTCATTATTTCCTTATGCATTACTAATAGTTGCAAGGTTTTTTCTTGGAGATTTGCAATATTGATAATGAAACTCATTCTTACTTACTCATGTCTACTATCTTCCTCATGAATATCTTCTATAAAATTAACTATTACATCAAGGAATCCATTATAATAGCTCACCTGGTTTCTTAAGAATCCAGTTCCTTCCTCATCTTCTCAGTTTCACTTTCATCGGCTTTATCCTTTTCAATGGTAGCATAAGAGATCGCTACCCCAACGAATAAGAGCTCGCTAAGCTTTGCTCTCTTGGTGTCTGGAAAAGGCTCCTCTATAGTGCAGATTATTGCACTATCTAAATCAATCATTTTCCTTTTCTACGTTCATTTGACTAGGGCCTGCCTCATATGATTGTAAGCGATAGATTCTAAATGGACAACTCTTCTNACTTCCTTCCCTTTGTCAACTATATTCCTCTTCAGTGGCTTTTGGGCTTGATTGGAAATCTTGTGAACCATATATTCAGTTGTGTTCTCCATCCCAACAACATCTTCTTCACACTTGTCTTCATTCCCTTTATCCTCTATATATTTTCTGCCTAACTCTAGAACATGTTCATTGGGCTCAGTTAAATCAATGACCTCCTTGGGTATGCCTATAGGTTGTTGTTCTAATGGCTCGCCTTATGTTTTATGTGGAATGCTCTATTCTTTTGCAGTTATGTCCTATCTCTCCTTGGATTGCTCTTCTTCTTTTTTTCCTTTTTCTCTCTTCTTCTTCTTCCTTATCTAATCGTTCTCTTTGTCTCTTCCTCTACAAATCATGTTTCCTCTATTATGCCTTGGTAGCCTTTCTTTTAGATTCTAACTCTTGTTGGAAAGCTTCCTGTTCTTTCTTTCTCTTTAGCTCTCGGTCTTGATGCCTTTGGGATTCTTGTTCCTATTGTAATCTTAATTTCTCATTCTAGACAACCTTCATATATGTTTCTTCTTTCAATCTGATTTCTTCCATTCTTCTAGTCTCTTGGGCTTCCTTTTGAGATATTTTAGTAGCTAGCCCTCTTTTTATCTCATCCAATTGTTCATATATAGACAAATCTTTAAAATTTGTAATTTGAGGGTTCCTTTTTCCTTTTCAACACTTCCTCCCAACCACTAGCATCTTGGAAGAGTATATAGTCTTCTTGTTTCTCATGGGTGCAAGGCTAGGCTACAGACACTAAATCATAGTGCTTGGAAACCAACCCTTTTGGGTCATGCCTTCTAAATTGGTCCAATGAGAAACAAAATTCTAAATTACTAGCTGCTTCTTGTCGAGCATGATTTGGGTCTTTAATGAAATAGCGATCTAACTTGAAACCATAGGGTATAAATATTTTCTTCTTTATCTCCTTCAATAGTGAAGCGTTAAACCCTTGATGCATTGTCTGATAGGTGATCTCCCCAATAACCAATTGATCTAGTACATACCTCAGCAAGAGGTGAGGTGTTTCATTTGCACCGAAAATCCTTATATAAGTGAAATTTTCGTGAATGTACCAGTTTCCAATACAATTAATCAACTTCTTAGTGTCAGTGGTTAATCTAGGACATTCCTCTCGAAAGATGATGACGTATAATTGTGCCAAGAAATGGTCACAAATTTCAATGTACCTGCTCTTATACTTGTGCTCCCATAAAATATGGAAGTATACATGAACTTGGGCTTCCAAACTGTGCCAATTGAGATTTACCCTAGAAACAAGTTTGTAGCACATATAGCATCCGACAAGTAAGAGGACGTATAAAAAGTATGAACTATACCAGGTGTTTTCTTGGCTTGATGCACTTGTTCAACCATAACATTCAACTAATTAGACAAGATGCCTCCCCAATTAAACATTTTTCCAGTTGTGGTCAATGTGTAAGCCAAAGGGAGCCATACATTCGAGAATTTTGAGCAATCCTTCTCCCCATATAATTGGCATAACATAACCATCAAGTACATGTATGGTTCTCTCAAATTGGTCATTGTGTACCATCTGGTAGCTCTATTCACAAACTTCTTGTCTTGTTTCAACCAACTAGATAGGATTTTCCCGACATCATTCTTGTCATAGAAGTCATTCGCAAAAGAGGTAACCATCATGACTTTAGGTTTCTAAAACTTATAATATTTCTCCAATTGTTTAGTAAAGAAAGACACGACACAATTACCCATTTCATCTACAAACATACTTTTATACTAAAGGGTATGATCTATAATCCATTCAATAGCTTTCAAATAAGAAAAAATTGGTGCACTGGCTACCATGAAATGCAATCAAGACTTCCTAATATGATTGAAGACTTTACTATCTTCTTCTCTAAAAGTCGAGTTACTATGGGGAACAATTCCTATATAGCCTTCATTCTTGAATTTTAAGAACAATTCATTCAATCCTGGCAAGAGCACTAGTGTGTCGGTACTTATGTTGGTATCCTTGAATATTGACCATTGTTACAGGTGAATCCTCCTACGGACAAGCGAAAGTGATATTATGGACACTGACATTCCTTTATCATAAAGCTAAACTATCAAGAAGAAGAGGGAATAAAGGCAAGTACCTAGGAAAGGAAATAAAAAATCAGAGCTCCTCCCCAGTGGAGTCGCCAATTTCTGTTACAGGTGAATCCTTCTACGGACAAGCGGATTTCCTCTTGGTATCTAAACCCCTAAAACCGAGACAGAAAGGATGTTATCATTGGTTACTGACATCCTTTTAGATCTAGTTAAGCTAATGAATGAAGAGGAAGAAGAAAAGTGTACCTTTTTAAATGGCGTTTGTCCTCACAAAGTCCAAGTTGAGCTTCAATCCCAAGCTCCTCGATAGGTCCTGTAGAACAATCAAATATACAACGAGCTTCCTATTCTACTGATATTAGCCCAAATATAGATCTATCTATTGAAGACAAGTTCATGTGGAACAAACATAAACTTGAAAGAAACAGGCCAAACATGCCATGATATTTGTTGGATGGTTGTGTGTAGCTTTTATCAGGTTCTTTGCGTCCATACCCTTGCTTGAAAAAGTCTACAAAGTACTTCAGTCATTAGTTCTCGTCTTCTAACTTCGTACTTTGGAGGGAAATATGTTACACATCAAAATTACTCACTTCAATAGTGTCTCAAGTGTCTTCATTGCAAGTGTCGCAAGTGTCACAGTGTCGCAAGTGTCACAAACATCATATTGTCATCTTGCCTATATCGTGTCTCTAATGACATCATAAGGACACTTAAGACACCTTCAAAGACTAGTTTAAGAAGGAGAAATCATTTGATGAGGAGTACAAATCATTTCCCATGAAGAAAACCACTCAAAAATGATTTTTTGAAGAGGAGCTCACCCCTACCCACTGTTAGGGAGTGCTAGTGCTCCCTAGCCTCCTTTGGGGGAGCATTCCAAGCACTCTGTACACCCTTTTGGGGGAGCGCTGCCCTTTCTGAGCGAATTTTTGTCTTGTTGAGATAAATCAGGGAAGAATCCCCTCAATCTCTGAAGGTAGTTGGATTTGAATCTGAGGTTAAGGCATGATCTTAGGGAAGATCCTCAACTGAAGGAGAAGAATCATCAACTTATCCCAAAGATCTCTCAAGTGGTTGGGCCTCTCCAAGCTTAGATAAGGAGGCCTTCTCATGGTGAAAAGGGAGATATGAAGATTGAAAATTACACCAAACTTATGATCCCATAACTGAGATGCCATTGAAGCATAATCAGTGTAGATTACTTGAGAAAAGGGGTTGGACAAGGAGAGCTGGAAGAAGATGTTGCACCTTCATCAGAGGATTGTAAGTACTCTTCATTTGTTCTCATTAATATATATACATGCTTGGCTTGCTTCTTTCAAGTTTATGTTTGTTCCACATGAACTTGTCTTCAGTAGACAGATCTTTATTTGGGCTAATCTCAGTAGAATAGGAAGCTCGTTGTATCTTTGATTGTTCTACAGGACCTATCGAGGAGCTTGGGATTGAAGCTCAACTTGGACTTTATGAGGACAAATTCCATTTCAAAAGGTACATGTTTCTTCTTCCTCTTCATTCATTAGCTTAACTAGATCTAAAAGGATGTCAATCACCAATGATAGCATCCTTTATGTCTTGTTTTTAGGGGTCTAGATACCAAGAGGGAATCCACTTGTCCGCAGGAAGATTCACCTGTAACAACCATAACAGAGGTTCTTCAACCACTATAATTTTAATAACTAGGACATAGACTTCCATAGCATCATTGATTTCAACCAATTTGTTCTATGAGCCTTCCCATGTTTCCTTCATCTTTCCTCTCGACATTTTGACGAGAACCTTCACTAGAGTTCTTCTTGGAGGCATTTTCTTTGCATGCATTAACAAATTTGACACAATAAAGAATTCTCTAGTAGAATGACATTATCCAATTATCAAAAATTACTTAACATGCATATGATTCTACCGACAGATATTTACTCCACAATCCTTAGAAACCCAAATTTGCAGACAGTGTCATATAAATTATACTTCATAGTTTTAAAATACTTACTCATGCATTTTTCTTATATTTTATTAGACAATTTCAAGTTTAGGCACTTACCAATTTTAGAAATGACAAACTATGGTGAACAACAACATAAATGAATCATCCTTAACTACCCCTGGTGCTGAGATGCTCCTAATTCCCATGCAATAGACACTTTTGGTTCTCAACACTTCGCAGACTATCTTAGCTCTTCAAATTACAATGCTTAACCAGTAAGAACAACAATGGAATTCCTCAAACTGTAAATGTAGAGTTCGGCTCTCACCTATGCTTTTAATGACTAATTTAATTAGCTAGATTTTGAATTATAACTAGCATAGCAGCAAAGTGGCTGGTGAACGCCGAAAGACGATGCCAAAGCTTCCTCCTGGACAGCTGAAACACACATAAAGCTGAGGAAATCTAAAAGTTAATTTCAAATGTGGTAATTCCAAAGGTTAATCAGTTAAATGTGGCAATCATATGGTGGTACAGTAATTTCTTAATATGATTAGGTAAATGTTAAAAAGTAAACATGTTAATTGATGCATTTAAAAATACAAGGAAGTTATGAAGAGTAAATCACATTCATTGATTTGGGAGGACGACTAAGAATATGCCAGCATATTCAATTGTTAGCCATCATATTAGAATTTTAGATTAAAAGGTGATTAATTGTGCCCATCTCCAATAATTATACGCCTTTCGGCGTAACTAGTGGATCCTACTCATGCGAAATAATGACCCAATTATGACCTGATATCATTGCCAATTGGATAGTATCGCTTCCAAATCTGCACAATTATTACAAATAGATTGCCTACATGTGTGAAATGTCCTCGAACGATTGGAATTTTCATGTCTCGGCGGTTTCAATTTTGACCCATTCTATATGTTTTGACGAAATTGTTTGATGCTACCTTTTGGTGGACTCCAATTCATGTTGTTCAGCACTAACCCGAATTTGTCTCTTCGTGCTTTATGATTTTGGAAATTCATGGGTTTTTTTTGGCAGGTTATACTTTATGTCTTTGGCGCACTTGGGGCTTTGAATTCTTTCTATGTTTAGATGAACTTACACTTCTCCCAACCCGCATGAACAATACCTTTTCAATGACCTTCACAACTTGTTTCAGTGAAATTTTAGAATTCATTCGGTACTTTACCTTCCAAACTTACCGTTTGGCACGTTGGTTTTTTCATGTTTCGACATTGTTGGGAAACTTATCCTTTCTCGGTATTCAGCAAAGTTGATATGGATGCTCATGAGAGTTTTAACTTTGCTAAAACACTTTAAACGAAAAGTTGGTTTTTTGGAATTTGATTTGTTTGTTTTCCTAAATCTAAAGTAACTTACTAGACCATATGAAATACATGAAATCATTTAAATCAAAGCATAAAACAAAAAAATAATGAAAAAATCAAAGGAAAGTGGTACCCAAAATTTTAGAATTTTAGTGTGTGTTGTGTACTCAACACCTTCAACAATGAAAAACCATCTTTTAGTGTTCCATGTAGGAGGTAATCCCATCTTGAATGATACTAAAAATTAATTTCCAAATTCTTGGCCAAATTGCCTTATTGCATTATATTTATTCTTTCTCATTACGCCAAAGGCATTCTTTTAAGGGAGGGTTCTCTCGCGATTTTCATTGCCTGTCCATAATGAATTAGAAATTGCCACCTATTTTCATAGTTGTCTGGTCCAGATTTGAAAGATACACCTGCATTTATGACATCGCTTGGTCTTGTTTTCATAGTTGTCTCGTCCATATTCGAAAGATCCATTGGCATTTACAACATCACTCAGTCGGTTTGTCTCTCCATTTTCATTTCTGCAGGAATTTACAATATCGCTCGATCAATCTATCTCTCCATTTTCATTTTTGCATCTATGCACTGCTCGATATGGAGAAGTTCCTCTATGTCTTGTGAGAAATTATCATTCTTCCATCACTTCAATAGATGGCTTTTCAAGTGAGTCATTCTCTTCTTTTTTCTTTCCCTTTTGTCGATGGGGATTGTTATCGTAGTATTTGTTGTTGTGAAAATCCCTATACAAGATCACCAAGTCTTTCATAACTATAGGAAATCCTACCACTATCACCTTAGTAATAAGTCCCCTCATTTTAGTGATGGAGGAGGTCCGCCACAAGGGAGGCTTCCCTAGTGACCTCAAGGGATCAAAGTAGCAAGTTTTTTAGCCAAGCCCACTGCCCCTTCTCTTGATTAGCTAAGTAAAAGGTCTAGGTCAAAGAGAAATCAGAGGTAAGAAAATATTTGAGTACCTGCCCAGAACAACAACACTTATAGCATGTATGTGATGATTTATAAGTACAAGTGTGCAAGTAATACCACTTAAAGACACTAGACAGTGAAAAATGTTATGGTTGTTGTAAAATTCCAGCAGTTAATAGTAGTACAACAACAATAGGTAAATTGTAATAGCAAAAAAAATTACACTTCATGATTACAACAATTTAGCATGAAAACTTAGCATTTACTCAATAGAACATCAACCAATTATTATATGCAATTTATGAGTATGTGTGACCATTATTATAGTAATGTATGCAGCAAAATAGTGTATGTTAGGATGGTTGTAGCAAAATTTTGTAACAACAATAAGTATGTTAGTGAATTAGCTTAAGTTAGGGTTAGAAAAGCTAGTAGAAATCTTGAGAGATTGAGAATAGAGAGTTGTTTGATCACTTTCACCACAAGAGAGCTTAAATGATTAGTGCCTTGGGGCTACGGAGTCCTTATAACAATAATGCAATCACTTGGATATGAAACTACCAAAGATCTAAGAGGTAGGGTTTAAACTCCAAGGTGCTAGAACATTAGGGCCTTAAGGTATAAACCTTGAGGAGAATGGTTTTGCTAGAGTGCAAGCACTTTTTGGCTCTAACAACCTTTCCTCCCTTCTTAATTACTTCAACTAGATCATAATCAAGAGTCTAGAATCAAACTCCAAAAGTGATAACACTTTAGGGCTTTAGGAGTCTAACCCTAGGTAAGATTTCCTTCACAAATTTATGGATGAAATTAACCTTGTGAGAGGAGGTAGCACTTATGCTCCTTTCTTAGGGTTTTACCAAGCAAAATCTTCAATATGAACAAATAAAATTTACCATAAGCATTCAATGACATGAAATCCAAAAGACTCCAATGAAAAGTCATGTCTCTACATAAGAGGGCCAACCCCTTAAATTTTCCCTTGCAATATACAAAATTTAATTTGTTACATGAAATAAAACCCTAGAAGGGTGATGTCATGCCCTAAGAGGGTGACATAGGCTCTCCAAGTGCAACGTCAGGCATGGTGAGGGAGACGTTGGGCCTACAAAGCCCATGTGTCATGCCCAACATGCCCTACCATGGTCTCCTCTTGTCAAGCCACCTCTAGAACCATCTCATCCATCGAACCCCATCCCTTCAAGGTGACATCAAGGGCTAGGAGGTGACATCCTAGGCCTCCAAAGACCAATGTACAAGTGGAGAAGGGTGCAACCTCGTGCTTTGGTGATGCCAAGGTGCCTCCAAAGGCAATGTCCTCTATCCTTTAGGTGCATTTTTCATCATCCATGGTATTCTTCATGCGGGGTCCAACGTCCATCCTATGGGCAAGTTCATGAAAATAAAAACAAGTACATCCTCCAGGGGTCCACAAGTCACAAGTATCATGCCAAGTAAGCCACATTTAATACAAGACCTTAGGGAGAGCATCTGGAAGGATAATGATTGGATTTTAACTTTTTCCAGCTACAACACCTCTGGGCCTTTAACCCCTTATTCCCATAAAATGAGGTACAAGCCCTTCTTGGGATCAATAATCCCAAAATCCCAAAATATGAGGAAACATAAGGGGAAGAAGTGTGGAAAGTGATAAGTATGAGCGAGAATGGTATGATGACACTTCAAGGAACCATCGAGTAGCAACCCTTTTTCTGAGGGTGACCTACTTACTAGGAAACCATGCTACCCACCAAGGTGAAACTAGGAAAAAAGTGTAATTTCCAAGCAAACATTCCATAATCAAGAAAGGATTCTTTGCAACATGTTCGAATGCCTCAAATATTAAAATGACACTTACCACGAGATTGGACTTGTTACCTCATGAAGCAAGACCCGATGTCTTCTTGGAGCCAAGTCGGTATAATGGATTCTACTATGTGGTAAAGTAGAGGGGATTTGTGGGTTGTGCTAGGAATTAGGCTCTTGGCACTCCATGTCTGCTACTTGTGGGCCTCGAGACATCATCTCCTCAGTTACCCCTAGCCTAGGGGGGTAACAGGGAGCATCTATGAATCTATGGAAATAAAAATTTGTTTTCTTTGTTTTTGTTTTGTTTTCTTCTCTACTTTTGAATCACAGTGTTGCTTTGGGCCATGGATAATATGGATCAAGCACCGCCTGTGGGAGGAACCTGCAAATGGTTCAGGAAAGTTCCATAAACAATATAGTTGTTAGCAGATCCTTTCTTTTGTCCAGACTGGTGTTACTTTGCTTTTAAGCAATTTTTTGTTGAGGCATTTACCAGTGTCCAACTATCTACTTGATTCTCCTTCATTCACTTGTTTAATAAGACCGTCAATTTAAAGTGGCAGCATCTAATGGTCAATAGAACCAAGGACTGGTTAAATAAATTATTCTTGAATCTCAATCCAATGTAAACAAATTGTGTTTAAATGAAATCACATAGATTGGTGCATCTACTCAATTAACAACCTCGCAGACATCTTGTAATATCCCCAATGAAGATTGTCTAGGGTATTAATGTTTTGTTGTCCAATTATGGTATTATTATTGTGTTCTCTTGTCAAATGATATGCATTACTTTGTTTTTATAATATAAACTCATTGACAACTTTGGACAAACAATTTGCATGTATTGCAACAATATACATATCATCAAACAGATTACATGCATCTCCAGTACACAACGAATGTGAGAGACAAAAATGGAATTTTTATTATGAATGGCATCTGAAACATAACAATAATAGATATCTAATTACTGCTATATTGGCTACCACACAACAGTAAGATACTACAACTCAAATCAAAACCTTGGTGATGCCCAGGTCTCTTCATAAATGATGTTGATATGTTCCAGGGCTTCTCTTAGCCTTACGATACCTCCTATTGGGTTTCTAAACCAATAACGGGGCTCTCGTCCCTCTTCCTAGCCCTCTCTTCTTATGTAAATTGGGCTTACCACCCTCCTATGGACCTCATGACTCAGTAATAGGCTCACGGGTGAACAAAAAAGGCCACCAAACCCTCACAATTACACTCCTATATCTCATGGCTCCCTCTTTAACACCCATGTCTTGTATTAACCCCCATGGCTTCTCCTCTACCCATGGATCTACAGAATGAAGGGAGACAACCCCCACATATACCAACATGGCCTCCTACAATCACTCAACCCTACAAAAATGAATGATATTGGTCCTCCTAGCGGCCTCGAATCCTCCAAAGAGCCTCTACAGTCTCTCTAATTACCCACGGAACTACAGACAGGAAAAATAGGCCCTCCAAGGGAACTCCAATATTCTGCCAAACAATTGGTTGTACCCATAGACTAAATACAAATCATGAGAAGAAACTCCAAATGGAAACCTCAGATGGATTTCCCCTTATGTCTAGCTAGGGTGGATGTTGCACCACTGAAACCAAACCAACAGTGGAAGGGTTTTTCCAAAACCCCAACAAAAACCTTGGCTCCAAGAGCACTTCAAACAAGAGATCAAATCATTCTGAGGAAGGTGAAGTGATACCCTTCCTTTATACTTCTCTAAATCATTCTAGATCTTTCCCTTTTTTGACCAAATCAAATATGACCATTATTTCCTCTTAATATTTACTTAAACATTAAACGTCACTTTTAATGTTCAAGTAATTAATAATTTATCTTTTTAGTTAATGTCACTTTAGAATGTAACATATCCTAGCTAGTGACATTAAATAAGCCTCCTTGACTCCCTTTTTCTTCATTGACTATAGCCTACGAGAGTCGTATAGGATAACAAGTCATCCTCCCATTATGATCAATAGGAAGGGGACATCATAGTCCTCCCTTCCTGAGATTGCTTATCCTCGAGCAATGCCAACGTAGTTATCTAATCGATAGGTGGAACCCAACTAAAATTGTGAATGACCCCCGAGTTCCAAACCAATCTACAAGATGTGGAGCACCTACTGCTCATGATACTGACCTGCAAGGTACTAACACCAAAAACCCTCTAAAGGTCCCCGACCAAAATATAAACCAGACATTGAAAAATCTTAGTCCACCCCGTGTAGATTTTCCCTCCTAGAAATTCGACCCAATTCCTATAGAAATGAACTCATGGTAATAAAAGTTGACTCCCCCATATGTACCAACTGGAAAACTGTCAAACCAAGAAGTCTCAGTGTCCCATGCTACCTCTGCGAAGGGTCCACCATGTTGATATTGTGCCACTCTGATCAAAAATATATGGATCTCATACCTAGAATGCATCCTCCACCCTGGGAAACCCAAACCAGAATGTATTAAAGAATCATCCCCACTATCAAGGATCATATCCTGCAATTGTATCCTAGTAAAGTCAAGGACTGTAAGTCCATTGTCATAATCGATCCTAGGTACCAATGAGGAAAATTTGTCCTGCCATATAGAATGTGTCCCAAAAAATCTTCTCGAGGCATCCCAAAACTGAAAATGGCCAATCAAATGAGTTCCTCAAACCCACCACAAAACTAAGCGTTCATTATCTCTCAAGTCGAATGACTCCCATAGTGTTATGATGATAGCTACTAAAAATCAAATGTGTGAAGTCTCACCTCCAACTAATGAGAATGAGGTACTCAGAGTCAACTCTTACCTAATAATCTGTACCACTCCTGCCAAAATGTACTAAGAAATGTGATATCCCAATTACTATCAGTGTGCTCATGCAACCCATGGAATCTGGACATCTCCCTGGAAGGTAACTCTGTTGCCTGAGGAACCTCATAATCTGATGGAATCATGACTAACTGTATCATCCTAGTCCACTGACCATCAATGAAATAAATACAATCTTGTTCATACACCCCTGACTTGTTATGTTGACAAAGCATGCACTCCCTCACATGTCTCGATACATCGTTCTTGAGGCCCAACCAAAAGAACCTCTCTCTGATTTGTTGGTGAGTCCTAAAATGCTCATGATGTCCTGCCAATGTATTATCATGCAAAAGTCTCATGATCTCCTCTCCAAGTGTGGATTCTAAAACAAAGTACACGTGACCTTAGTAGTATATGATGTCGTCCACCGCTCTATACATGTCATCCTGGATGTGTTCGTCCATCAACTCACAAGAAAGCTATTTTTTGGAAAAATCCACTAAAAGGTGGGATTTCCACTCAGCTGAGATCTGCGTGAGCCACTCTAATGTACCCCTGACCTCCTCCTAATGTACCTGTACATATTCCTCATCGATCACATGGTCCCCATATAAAATCTTCGTCATGCGAGACTCCATTTCCCTGATCTGCTGACAGTATGGTTGAAGATCCACCTATGGAGAGTACTCTATCCCATACCTGAATATAATCTCCATATGTTGTGATGCAATCATCCTAGGATCTCTACTGGTCATGCCCATCAAAACCACTTTCCTATCATCTGCTGCCATGAAACTCCATGGCTTGGTAATCAACAAAATGTTTTCCCAAGGAAACAAGATATTGAACTCCCAATATGATATTAGTATCTGGAAACCCAACTACGTAACAATCATCCATCATTGTGTAGTTTCCCAACGCTACAGAAAATTTCAAAACCTTTCGCATGCATGTCATACTACTCCCACCTACTACCACTACATCAAACCTCTAAGATATATTGTAGGAATGCATCTCCCAGTTACCAGGGTTGAGTCAATGAAATTGTGGGTTGCCCCACCATGGATCAGAATTGTAACTATATCCCTACACTCTCCCTCGAACCCTGAAGATGTCAAATATAGGAACAACTAACAAGGCAGCGATAGTCACACCCTGTGCCTCCACGTGTTGTTTCTCGACACTCTTAGCCTCTACACGTGGTTTCTCATCGTCTGGACTAATATGATCTCCTCCTTGTTCACATCTTACCTCCTCATCCTCATCTCTATCAGGAAGCACCTCAATGTAATGTACCTTACTTTTTCCTGAGCACTTGTAACCTGAATCCCAAGTCTCTTTGCAATTGTAGCAAAGATTTTTCCTCTTTAATTCTCTCAGAGTTTCCTCTTCCATCCTGTCTTTCCCTGCCCATGGATTTTAGGGAAGCTCGTTCTCCTTATCCTTCTGTGGAATAATGGGTTTCATGGGTGCTTCTTGGGAACTGTATCTTCCATGTCATGAGTCCTCATGATGGCATCTTGTAGTGTGGTTGGCCTGAAAGCCTTAACCTACCCTCTCAATGGTTCGACTAAGCCCTCAGTGAATAGCACAACTAGCCTTTGCTCAGAGATGTTTGTTACAATGAACACCATCCTCTAGAACTCTATGATGTATGCCTTTGGTGTGCTTGTCTATCTCGATTGTGCCAACTCCCTAAAATGGATCTCAGTATCCTTTTTATTGAACTTGTCCTTCAACCTCTGGGTGAAATCCTCATATAAAGTGATGATAGAATGATCCAATGTCACTAGCCCATGGTACCACCACTCATGAGATTATCCATCCAAGTGGAGAGTGGAAAACTTAATTTCCTTTGCCTCTATCATCGGGTTAAGCTGCAAATAAGTGTCCAAATTATGTACCCATGCTTGGGTTGTGCACCTATCAAATTCGTCAAAAGATGACATAGTCAACATCCCCAAATTGCACAGTATATCAAAGTTATTTTGGCTTTGTGTTGTCCTAGGCTTGTTCCTCATCCTGAGGTTGTAGTAGTCTCGGTAAGACATAGTTGCCTAGATATCCTCTTCTAAGGCTTGATACTCCTTGAATTAGGTAGTGACTTGGTCAACTGGACCCTATTGTACATGTGCTCATGTAGGTTGTTCCTCAAGGAATGGTGGCAATAACAGCCTAGGTATTTTCTTGCTCCATGTCTGTGGGATGCTCTGTGCTGGAATATGGGTATTGCTACCCTCTGCATGAGCTCAACCCCCTCCATGGTTTCCTTATACATGTACCTTGTCACCTCCATGGGGTTCATTTGGCATGTTTTTTCCTCATTATCCCACCATATGCATGAGTACCTCAAGGGCCTACTATTGGTTCCTAATCATCTTTGTCTGCCTCTATTTTGGCTCATCTTGACTCTCGGTCATATGACTCAGTAGTCTAATCATAGGATATTATGTATGATCTTGGTTGTCTCCCATGTTTCCTTCTTGTTCTGACTCTGGTGGGTTCACTTATATTTCTTCTTCATCTAGTGATCCTGATAAGGGTTTTCCTCCATGCCCATGGCTTCTAGGCATCAAGGCACTCACAGGCTGTCAAGATCACCAACTCTGATACCATTGTAATATCCCCAATGAAGATTGGGTAGGGTAGTAATGGTTTGTTTTCCAATTATGGTATTTTGGTTGTGTTCTCTTGTCAAATACTATGCATTACTTTGGTTTTATAATATAAACCCATTGACAACTTTGGACAAATAATTTGCATGTATTGCAACAATAGACATATCATCAAACAAATTACATGCATCTCCAACACACAACAAATGTGAGAGACAATAGTGGCATTTTTATTATGAATGGTATCTAAACTATAACAATAATAGATATCTAATTGTTGCTATAGTGGCTACCACACAACAGTAAGATACTACAACTCAAACCAAAACTTGGGTGATGCCAGGGTCTCTTCAGAAATGATGTCGATATGTTCCAAGGCTTCTCTTAGCCTTACAGTACCTCCTGTTTGGTTTCTAAACCAAGAACAGGGCTCTTGACCCTCTTCCTAGCCCTTGTTTATTCTGTAAATTAGGCTTACAGCCCTCCTCTAGACCTCATGACTCAGCAAGGGGCTCAGGGCTAGAAAAAACAGGGCCACCAAACCCTCACAGTTCCACTCCTATGGCTCATGGCTCCCTCTTTAACACCCACGTGTACTGTATTAACCCCTGTGACCTCTCCTCTACCCACAGATCTACATAATGAAGGGAGATATCCCCCACAAACACCACCATGATCTCCTACATTCACTCGACCCTAAAAAAATGAATGATATCGGTCCTCCTAGCGACCTTGAATCCCCCCAAAGAGCCCCTACAGTCTCTCTAATTACCCACAGACCTACAGACAAGACAAATCAGTCCTCCAAGGGAACTCCATGGTTCTGCCAAACAATTCATTGTACCAATAGACTGAATACAAATCACAAGATGAAACTCCAAATGGAAACCCCGGATGGATTTCTCCTTATGTCTTGCTAGGGTGGATATTGCACCACTGAAACCAAATCAGAAGTGGAAGGGTTTTGCCAAAACCCCAACAAAAACCTTGGCCCAAGATCACTTCAAGCAAGAGATCAAATCATCTTGAGGAAGGTGAAGTGTTACCCTTCCTTTATACTTCTCTGAAGCCTTCTAGATCTTTCCCTTTTTTGACCAAATCAAATATGACCATTTAATATTTACTTAAACATTTAAAGTCGCTTTTAATGTTTAAGTAATTAATAATTTATCTTTTTACTTAATTTCACTTTAAATGTAACATCTCCTAGACAGTGACATTAAATAAGCCTCCTTGACTCCGTTTTTTTTCCATTGAATATAGCCTACGAGAGTCGTATAGGCTAATAATTCATCCTCCTGTCACGATCAATAGGAAGGGGACATCACACATCTATTTCTTGTCTTAATCCATTATTTTTTGCAATTGGTTTTGGTATGAGAATGCATTCCCATTCATCAATGTCCAACATCCTCTATGTATGACCTATTGGGTACCAACACGATTGCACCATTTCCTATTAACACAATTTCATGTCGTTTTAAATCTAACCACCTCTACCTTAACATTGTTTCAAATGCATTGAGCTAATCCAGAAGATTGTTTAAAATCTAACCATGTCTTCTCGTTGCTTGAGAATTTTTGCATTGTCATTGGTGATTGTGTTTGTATTGTTTGAGGTTTTGTTTCATTGTTGCAAGGCATACTATAAGGTAGTCATTAAGTTTAGTGGTGTAGGGAATATGACAGGGCATCCATCGAGTTCAGGGGTTAATATGATGATATAATTTGATCTTCCTGACTACAGAGAAGACCTCAAACATGTATTGTTGAACTAAGATATTTTCGTGTCTATTTATGTTTTTCTTAATTTTTCTTTAATGTTGAGAAATTGTTGTTGAGGCTTTGTTTTAACTTTCAAAGTTACTAATGAACATATTATTTATCAATTAGGGGAAGCAAGCATTTTTTGAATTACAAAAACTTGAAATATGAGTTAAGGGGATTAAATTAACACAGTTAAAAACTATAAAATGAGACATTAAATGTGGAAATAAACATTCAAAGAAAGAGTCCAGATGCAAAGTCAAACTTCACATTTACAAAAAATAATAAAATGCATAGGAATGGACAACTCATACGACGAATATAGCTCAAAAACTTTAAAAAATTATAAGAAAGGCAGGCTTCAGGTCGAAGGAACACAAAGTGATGAATAATGAATCATGGAGAACTCGATCGATGCAAATGTCGAAGAAGCTCAAACTTGAAGCGGGGCCTAGAACTAGATGACCGTAATTTTTTAAAGAAACACCAACACCTTCATTAAAGAATTAAAAATTCCTAATTTCAAGATTTCTTCGTTCAAATCTCTAAATCTAAAGGAATGACCAAACCTTTGAATGAAATTGCATACTGGACGAGAATCGATGGCATCTTGATTAATAATAACCCAATATAGGCTGCTTGAAATCTCAGAATTTTAACTAGAAAACCCAAATGCATATAAAAAGTGAAGTTTGAGAGTATATTGGACAATACTCGAGTACGACAGAGAACTCCATCGATACAAATATCCATGGAAAAGCTCCAAATTTAAAGTAGGGCCTCGAACATGATCATAGATTTTCAATGAAATGCAAATGCGTTGAAA
>JASDQU010028740.1:15271-28240 GCA_032191745.1 Picea mariana
ACCAACCCCTATGTTGACTATTCTGAGTTGAGGGTTATCAATCATCGGGACTATGGATGCCCCCGATGAAGGGTCAGGATGGGAGAAGGATAACTGATCAATGGGCACAATCTGGCCCTCGTGTGGAAACAACAAGACTCAAAAAAATGTCACGACCACTTCATGCATAGCATAGGTCTAGATCCTTCCCAACAAGAGATTGTAGTCGAGAGGCGCATTGACCACTTCAACCTCGACACGCACCATTTTTCCTCCTAGTTGTACGACGAAAGAAGGAATGATTCTGTGTGGTCAGAACAAAGGACCATCGAAAGTGGTAATAAGAGTAGGTGACAGAGATAAAACAGGTTGGCCAATAGCCTTCCAAAATGCCAATGACATCACACAAGTTGAGGCACCCTCATCAACCACCGTGCGGAAAATGTTATGGGTAAATGTTTTCATGGTCTAAGCCACTACTATCTGAAACGTGACGTGGTAGGGGAGATGAGGTTTTAAGTCGGTCGTATCAAGCATAATCTTTCCCAAATTACAAGTCTTAGCAGATCCTAAGGCAGTTAACACAGTCTTTATCTAGGAAGGGCATCTCTAGAGGACCTCCAAAGTGGACATTGCACAAGGGGTTTGTGACAAATCCTCCACCACAGAGTAGTTCTGGGCGGCCCTTGCATTTGGATTGTGGGAAGATTTTTTGAATGCAACTTTTGGGATGTGTGTCATTGTTTCACCCAACGTCTTCTCAATCTGGAGAGGAAGAGGTGGGTTTTCATCTTCTTTACCCTTCTCAGAGATGTTTGGCATTATGTAGTCATGTTTCCTAGTTGCTATGTGGGCATCGCCTTTCAGTATATACACATTCACAGATGAAGGATTAATCAAAGACAGAGGGGGTCCCTCACTGCCCCCATCTATTCTCGAAGAGGCTTAAGTTAAATTTTTCCCATGTGTAAATGGGTTCGCTAACACATCAGGTTTTTGTTATGCCAATAACTTTTGGGCCACCACAAGCCGAGGGAACAGGTGATTTGGATGGTCCTCTGTGTAAAGGTTACATGAATACTTCGACTTCTTCTTTTCTTTGTTTCCCCCACTAGCATTGTTGATGGGTTTCTTATCCCCCCCACCCTTCTTTCATTGTTTCTTCTTTCTGTCTAGCTTCTTAGTGGCCTTCGGGTTTGTCGATTGCACACTGTGTACATCCGACATTTGGGTAGGGGGAGTAGCCGAACCAGTGGTTTGGTTGGCCGCTATTTGTTGTATGGTGCAATTTAGGGTTATAACACCATGATACCGAACATTTTCTTGTGTAGAATTATCCTCCACTAGTAATTTTCTTGTCATCTACACTACCATCCCAATCTACATCAGTATATGCAGTCAATGTAAAATCCTCTATTTTTGGAAACCATAAACCAAAATCCAGGGTTCCTTTAAGATATATAAATATCCTTTTTACTGCCTTCATGTGAGTTTCTTTAAGCACAGATTGAAATCTAACTACTATTCCTACGGCTTGCAAGATATCTGGTCTTGTTGTTGTTGCATATAACAGGTTACCAACCATTGATCTGTACATGGTTTGGTCTACTCTTAGAGAATCATTTAGGCATAGTTTGCATCCTGTGACCACGGGAGTGTACATGGGTTTACTGTCTACCATTTGGAATTTATTTATCATTTATTTGATATATTTAGTTTGGTAAATGAATATTCCTTTATCTGTTTGAGTGACTTGTAAACCTAGGAAGAAATTTGATTCTCCAAGCATAGGAATTTCAAACTCTTTCTTCATTTTTGTAGGAAACGTTTTTCTTAGTATAGTAAGATTACTTCCAAATATGATATCATCTACATATACCACCACAACAATCATATATTTATCCTCAATTTATATATATAGGTTGTTGTCAGTAGTTCCTCTCTTATATCCTTGTTTTTGTAGATATTGATCAAGTCTTGAGAACCATGCTCTAGGGGATTTTTTAAGACCATATAGAGCCTTCTTTAGTTTTCACACATAATCCTGATTTTATGCTAATATGGATCCTTCTGGTTTCTCAATATATACTTCTTTTTCTAATATTCCATTCAAGAATGTTGAATTGACATCCATTTGATAAATTTTGAATTTTTTGAAGCATGAAAATGCCAAGAACATTCTGATGGCATCTTCTCTTTCTACTTGGGAAAAAGTCTCTTAAAAGTCAATACCTTCTACTTGGGCATATCCTTTGCATACGAATCTGTCTTTGTTCTTTGTGATCTATCCATTTTCATTGAGTTTTTTTTTTTAATATCCACCTTTTTCCTACCACATTCTTGTCTTTTGGCCTAGGGACAAGTTCCCATGTATGATTTTTATCAATTTGATAAATTTCCTTGTTCATTTCTTTTATCCATTCTTCACTCTCGTTGGATTTTGAAAAAAAATATGTTTCTATTAATAAAATCATTGCTTGTTTTGAATCAAATCTAATTTTCCTTCTTGATTCTACTCCTGCTTCTTTATCCCCTATAATTTGATTCTCAAGGTGATTATTTTGAAATCTTTTTGATGGTGCTTTTGGCAAGGGTGTTTCTTCTTCATCCTTATAATCATTAGTTTCTGGTCCATTCTCTTGTATTTATTCAATATCTTCTTCATTTTTTTATTCATCATCTTCTTCTTCATCACTATCTCTTCTCCATTCATGAATTTTTGTTTCATCTTGATGTTTTATTTTTCTCAATTTTAGATCATCTATTTTCACATTTGCACTTTCCACTATTTTGTGAAATTTTATATTATAGCACTTGTAGGAATTTGTGTTAGGTGAATATCCAAAAAATATACCTTCATCAGATCTAGAGTCAAATTTCCCTAGATTATCTTCCCTAGATTATCTTCATCCCTCTTGACGTAACACTTACTTCCAAAGACTCTGAAATTTTTCATAGATGTTGGTCTTCCAAACCACAATTCATAAGGTGTTTTCTGATGGTTATCTCTGAGTTGTTCTTTGTTAAGTATGCAGATTGTTGTATATATTTCATCTCTCCAAAAAAAATATGCAATCCTAGCTTCATTTAGCATAGTTCTTGCAGCCTCTTGAACAATTTTGTTTTTCCTCTCCACAACTCCATTTTGTTGAGTAGTTCTTGGAGCTAAGAACTGTCTCTTGATTCCGTGATTTTCACAAAAATTATTGAATTATTTAGTGGTAAATTCCCCTCCATTGTATGATCTTAAACATTTGATTTTGATATATGTTCCATTCTCTACATAACTCTTGAATTTTTTAAAATTTTAAAATTACTCATATTTTTCTATGAGAAAATATACCCAAGTCATCCTCGTATAGTCAGCAATGATCAACATGAAGGATTTTCCCCCTTGTATTCTTTTATTCCTAAAGGTACCACATAGGTTAGTGTGAACAATCTCCAAGGGTTTTGATGTAAAATGCTCTTTTGTCTTGAATCTGAGTCTTCTTTTCTTTCCTAATTGTCAAAGTTTGCAAATAAGATATGAAGGCTTGATGACTTTTGGAAATCCTTTTATAGCTCCCTTTTTACTAGCTTTGACTAGGTTATCAAATCTCAAGTGTCCCATTCTCCTCTTCCATAGCCATATTTCATCTACTTGACTCATGGAATTATTCTTCTTCCTTAATATCTAAGATATACACATTGCTTGAGGTTCTTGGTGCAAAAACAACTAATTTTATTGATCCGTCTTTTCTTATTTCACATTTTTGTGAGTTAAAAAAACGAGTATATGTCCTTGATCACAAGTTTTTCTTACACTGGGTAGATTAGGTTTTAAATTTTCTACTAGAAGCACATTTTATGCTTTATTTTTCTTGTTTCCCAAAGGAACTATGCCTTTCCCTAGTATTTTGGTAGACACATTATCTCCAAAGGTGACTTTACCTTTATCCTTCTTTGTCATTTTGAGAAACTTTCCTTTATCTGATGTCATATGTTTTGAGCACCCACTATCAATATACCATTGTCACTTTTTGTTCGTTTCATACAAGGTCGCTTTACCTTATGCTACTTTTTCTTCTATGTGCATTTCTTTCCATATCTTCTTATGTTGATTGTTAAGGTTGCTTGTTTTCAAGGATTTCATTGGTAATCTACATGCACTAGTTTTATGGCCATAGTTGTTGCACTTGTGGCATTCAAAATTGTACTCTTGTAAAGGACAGAATGAATTATAATATCTTTTCTTTACATCAATTTGGTTGTTCTTATATCTTTGGACATTGTTTGGTTTGTATTTTCTATAGGATTTATAATGTACTTCTTTGTGTCTAAAGTTGTTGTATAAAAAAAAATATCCAAGAAAGATATATTAATATCTATTAGGGGCAGTGCTTATGATCACTGAATTTCCTTCTCCTTTTGGAAGAGGTGTCAATTTCTGTTTAAAAATAACTTTAATGGTGCCATATACATCTTGTTATTTCTATTTTTGAAGGATTTCTATGAGCATATGCATAGTTGATTGAATTTTATCCATTTTATGTGTAGTATAGGTTGAATTTTGATCATATCCTAATACTATTTTATCATTTGGTGACTTTTGGTTGACAAGAACATCATTCCATATTTTTGAATTGTTTCCCAATATCCATTGTTTTTGTCCTTTTTTTATTTCTCCTTTTAATAGGACAATTACAACCCCTATCTTTTCACAGGCTTGTTCCCTATTATTGAGTTGTTTCAAAATTATTTCTTCAATTATTTTTTCTTCCTGGATTTAAGTCTTTAAATCATTGATGACTTTCCATGTTTCTTTTATGATCTTTGACACTTTTGTTTCACTTGAATTTTGTGTTTCTTCATATTCTGACAATTGTTCTCTTAATGATTTGTTCTTCCTTTTATATTTTATGAGTTCATCCAGGGCACTGATCAACTCTGCTACAAGATATACTTCTCCTTCAAGCTCAAAGTTTTCTTCTTCAATATCAAAGTTATTTTTGGTGTGATTATTTTGGGTTTCTATAGCCATCAATAGGTGTTCAAATTCCTCTTCTTCTTCACTTTATTTATATTAGTTGTTGTTGTCTTCAGTGTAAAAGTTATTCTTCTTGTAGATCTTCCTTTTGTCTTTGGTTTGGATCTTCTCCTATTATTTCATTATCACCTTCTTCTTGTTTTGTATAGGGACATTTGGAGAAAAATGTCCAATCTTTCCATTGTTAAATAATATTAGAGGAAACTTTCCCTTGTATCTACCAGTTTCTTTGTTGTGTTTCTTCATGAAGTTGTCTATTTCTTCATCAGATTTTTATGACTGATCTTCATTAGACACCATCTCTTGTTTATTCTTTTCTTTAGATGTTTTGAATTTCATTTATCCTTTTTTTGGTCTTGCTTTCCATGTTCTCATCTCATAAACTGCGAGGATCCCATGTAGTACATCCATTGTGAGATTATCAAGGTCTAGTTTTTCTTCAAGAGTAGAAATCTTGGCATCATATCTCATGGGTAATGATATAAATAATTTTTGGACAATGGGTTGATCTTTGATTTCTTCTCCAAATTCTTTGATTGAGTTCACCACTTCATCTACTCTCTGAAGATATTCTTCCATGTTCTGTTCTTCTTTGGTTTTCATGTTTTCAATTTGTGTTTTGTAGGTTTGTAGTTTATCCTTTTGGACTTTGCTATATCCTTAATATATGACCTTTAGTTTGTCCTAGATTTATTTTTCTAACTTACAATTAATTACTTTTACAAATATAGGATTAGCTAATCCTCCTAGGATGGATATGACTACTCTTGCATTGCTATTACAAATCTGTTTTCTGGATGTGTTTGTGGGAGTAGTAGCAGGTGTAGTGTACCCATATTCTAAAGATTTACATATATCACAACCTAGGGACACTATATACCCTTTCATCCTTACCCTTAAAATTGCATAATTATTCCCTTTCAACAAAGGTTCTCTAATGGAAGACATTCCTTCTTGTTGATCCATAGGATTACTTAAAATCTACCTTCCAGTTATTAGACTGTGATGAAGGCACCCAATATGATACCAATTGTTGGAATATGGTTTAATACTGAGAGTAGGGGGTTAATCAATATTAATAATTGTACACAATATTTAAATAATTATTTATTAACTTTAATGATTAGCAAGAAACTTCAGTAAATAACATCAATAAATATAATCTTAAATAAAAAATTACAAGTTTTATATGAAGATTGATTTAGAGAACCAACTCTAGGAGAAAACAATCCCCTTGTTTAGGGAACCAACCCTAGAGGGAACCAACTCCCTTGCTTTAGGGAGCCAAACCTGGGAAAAATAAATTCCCTAGTTTTAGGGCTCCAACCCTAGGAAGCACCAACTCCCTATTTTTAGGGCACCAACATTAGGAAGCACCAACTCCCTACTTTAATGAGAAAAGGATACTAATATTTCCTTGTTCCTCCCTCCCACCCTCACTTCATAGGTATATTTTTCTTTCTTCCTTGGACTCTGCACTTGCTTTAGATCTTCTGATGTAGACCACACAGATATTTTCCTTCCACCATATTTTTTGGTTTATATAGTCTTTCAACAGGTATAAAATTTGAACTATTGTGTCTTTTAATAATGTATCATTGCACCTATTCATTTATTTAATAACAACTTTATTCCTTATTATTTATTATTTTTCTTCTTCAATATCTCTTTAAGTTAATAATCATATTCTCAATTCGCACTAGTAAGGTAGGAACTTTTCTTGGAGTATTTTCCTTTCAATCGTTATCATATTAACACTTTCATAGCCCTGAAACTAAGTTATTCACTCCATAGGACCGATGTTTGGGACCAAAAAATTTATTCATATGTTCGGGATTACCACTTACCACTTATGGTATTCCTTTTAGTGGCGTGGGTGATTAGAATTGTTTTATAAACCCTCTATCAGGGTATTCACGTTCATAGGATGCTACCACATGTATACCCTAGTAATTTACAAACCACCTATGCAAATTCCAACCTTCACATTAACCTCTTCTCCCTTCAAAAATGCATGCTACATCTCCACCATAGATCTATCATCCCAAAGAATGTTTAGATATGAACCTCCTATGATACTAATTGCACCTCGATCCAACAGTTTGGTTTTAATCATGACTTGAGTGGATGATCCTGGATTTCCTAAAAACTTTAGATAGATCCAGGATTTGGATTTAATCAACCATTGAGTGGAAGGTCCTCATTCATTTCAAAGCTATATTTTTTTATTAATTTTACATGACAGACTCACATGCTCAGATGTCTTCCTTTTCATTGCTTATATTGACATTTAATTAGATCGACAGTTCATATATATTCAAGTGTTGAGTGTGTTGTTCCTGAGTTTATACTTTAAGTCTCTAAAGTATACATTCAAGGCATCTGAAAAGATAGAGGAAGTTGAGGATAGAAAAAATCAATGATAAAAATGTGAGGACTATAGTTGGTTTCTCAACTATCTCTGTCAAAATTCCTAGTTTTCTTGAATACTGATATCTCTCTCGATTGTTGCCCATGAAGATTCTAACTCAGCCCGGTTATTTGTTGTTTGCAATATAGTGTTAAATAAATTTAGAGTGATGCTGGTTTGATCTGAAAGACCGGGTTCGATGTTAGGCTACCTTGAAACTGATACTGTCATGAAGGATAAAGGTAAAGGAGATACAATTTTGTATTTTGTTTTTAGGCTTCGTTATCTCTATTTCACAATGTAAAGAGAATGATTTTAAAACACGAATTAATAGGATGACTAAATTAAAGATCGTTTCTTGTATCTGAGTTAAATTTAAATGAAAGGAAACATGCATGATATGAGGAAAAACATAAATATATTAACAAGGTGGGGCATCAATTGAAGAGGAATCTCACGTTGTAACAGAAGACTATGAAAACAAGAAAAATATTAATGAAGCATATGATATTGAAATCTAAACATTCATAGGTCTTGTATCTACTGATAATCAATACAGAGGAAAAACTGTAAATGGATTAAATAAAAAGAATAATAATTTCCATAGTAGAGTTTGTGCTAAATTGTAGCCAAGCATTCATCAATGAGATATATGAAAGAAAGATAAAAAGATAGGGGAACACATAACTCAGACTTGAAAAAACATGGAATCTTTAATCTGCATTTGTATTAATTTAGAGTCTCTTTAAAATTACTTCTTCACAATGCCTTTGTAGAGAAAAAAACATATTTCCAGTCTTCTCTCCTTGTATTTATACAAAGTCAACAATACTTGATGGTTAGCAATCTCCTACTTTTCAGGAGAAAAATAGTTACAAAACTACAACCTTAACCGTTGCATGATTAACCTTTGTTTGTTTATCATTTCAATAGTATAATATTTCAAATGATACTTCACTGTTTAGTTGAAGTCTCTCCCTCCTTTGATCCTATACATTCAATACATTTCTCCATAAAATAAACAAAATTTCTAGGAGGTGTCGGAAGATCCTTAGCTTCAAACAAATAAAAATTTCTTTGGACCTTTTGAAACTGGTATTCAAAACCTTTATCGACAAACCTGATCACTTGCAACTTTAAATTGGGTTGTGCCAACCATGTGTCTATTAGGTTGGTATCGATTTCCTTCAACTGTGAAATTTCCGCCTGAATCTCCTTCAAGATCTCTTTGCAGTTCAACTGTTGTTTCACAATGTTTATCTACCCCAGTGGCTCAGAGAAATCATTTCTTTCAATACCTAACTCTTGCTTATCCAAAGAATCAAATATTCCCTCACAGTCATCTTTTATTTCTTTGACCATCTTCTTGTTTTTGGATATGTTTGTTTCCCATACCTTGAACATGATGTCTCCTCTTATCTGTTTTGTGATAGAAAGCTTTAGATTTCTCGACATCTCTCTGTTTCTTGAACATGCAACTACTTTCTGAAAGGTATTCCTTGCCTCTTTAGCCTCCTTTTCTTGTAAATAATATTATCAAGGGATTTGCTTACCTCTTGAAAGTAATTCTAGATGATCTCTATTTTGGAGATCAATTTCTACTGCTCGACTTCTATGTTTGTATGTGCTTCCAGCGAGAGGGTCTGGAAACCCTTTAAGTCTACAACCTAGCCTTCTGTCAAATTTAAATTAGCCTGTAGCTACTTTACAAGCTCCTTTTGTTGAGTAACCTACACCTAACTTGCTTGTATCCTCTGGTTCATTTCATCCAGGCTTGATTTGAGTGATTGAATTTTTTTACTTTAAACAACTCTGGCCTTCTCCAAGCTTTTATTCACCTCTTCTCTAATGTTTTTCTCAACATTATTTAACTGGTATTTCAATTGAGCTATTGTCTGGTTACTCTTCTTTATCCTTTTTCTCGTGTTTTCCATAGTGAAAAGGTTTGTTGTTGCCATGGCTCCCATGGAGCCTGCTACCTCTTTAGAGAAATCCTCCTCTTCCAAATTCTATCCATCTATCAAGACCGTATTCTTCTTCACCATACCCCCCTCTCTCATATACATATCTTGTTTTAGAACAACCTTCCTCTTTTTGCTGAAAAAATAATTAGAAGGAGGGATCTCATCTCTGGAGATAGGAGTGAGATCACTAACATATATGGCTCCCATCTGTGGGAGTCCAAAGGTGGAGTGTAAAGGGGTTAAGGAAACTATGGGACTTCCTAGCTTTGTAGATATTGTTTCTCCTATAGCCTTAGGTATATTGACATCAAAAGCAGATGATGAAGAGGGAGTGGACTTACTGGACTTAGGAGGTGTCCCAAACCTCCTCTCTATTTCCATCTCTAGATTTTTTGTCTGTAAGGCCTCTTCATTTTGTGAATACCTTTCAGTATCCTATGGAATTTCCTCGGGATTGACTTTATCATGTGCTTCTTGTCTGAATCCTGGAGGAGTATCCTCTTGTTCCTGATGAAGGGTATTTTCTTCTCCTTAGAGTACTTTGGGCAAACCACTCTATCTATGCTTCTGGAAGTTCTGAAAACTAGCTTGCAAGTTAGATGACAGTGTCTATACCCTCTCTAACACCTCATCATAGGTCCTAGTCCCTTTGAACATGTCATCACAAGGGGACTTATCATGTTCATAAGCCTTCATGTTACAGTGGGCCATGTGATTTATCACTAACTGGTAAGGGTCGTGTTTTCTGTGTTCGAAGTCTACCAACTTGACCTCCTCCAACACTACTACTTCAACTATGGAATGACCCAAGTTGAGTAGTGAAAATTTCCCAATATGAATGGGAAAAACCGACCAAGACTTCTTTTGAGCCGTCTTTAGTTCTATCCCAATTCCACCTGTTACTATTTGATGAGCTACCTCCCTTCACACTAGTTTGTCAGGGAGGAATTTCAGGAGTGTATGTGGAGGGATTGAACATCTGAAAACTATGATGTAGGAGAAATTATCCTCTATAAACCAGTCAGCAACTTCCCTAAGGCTTCCTATGACCAACTTTGAAATGTAGGGAGGTGCACAACCATAAAACATCTGATGTAGTGGTATCACCATGAAATGACAGATTTCATAGAATGAGTCCTTGGCGTTTTCTTCCCAAAGTTTAGAATGATATTCATGAATAGGTTCTGGGTAAGTCGGATTCCAACTCTAATTCATAATAGGGAAAGGATTTGTGAAGAATATAACATCCATGATGTATGAAAACATATAAAAAGATACTGGTCAACCTTTTGATCTTGCAATCTAATATTCCATGACCTCCTTCGCTATGTTATAGGATAAAATCTTATTCCAATTGAAGTTGTAGCCTCTTGTTGCCTTGTGCAAAAGAGGTACCCATTCTACAGGGAAATGGGTAGGACTTTTCTTCCTGAAAAGTCTACATAACATCATCACCACATAGACCATATACTCATTCAATGAGGCTGTGGCATAAATACCATGGGTGTCGGCCCTGAATTTTGCTATGTGTCTCCACCAGTCTTTGATTATGCCAGGATACATTTGGTCTGACTCAAAACATTCTTTCCTTTGAAACTCACTCATGAAATCTCTATTATAATTATACTTGGGACTGGGAGATAGTTTATACATTACTTGTATATTCTCTGGTCTAAAAGAGCCAATGACGACCCCTCGACTATCCAGAATGCTTCTCGTTTGCATGTTTGTTCTCTCTAAGGCCCAACTGATCATGTCGTTATAAGTCATGAGTTGTGGATGTGTAGCTTCTTTGTGAAGCTTAGACTCCTCTATGTCTCGAAGTTTGTTGTCAACAACATGAGGGAAATTCTTGATTTCATAATCCAAAGTTTCAAAAATTTGCCTCCAGGATTTGATGGTATTGATGGCATGCGGTATTGTATCATATACAACATCTCCATCTAGATTCGAGCTTTATGAAACTTCTTCTCTTTTCTTGGGTTCCTTCTTAGGTGCCATGATGTTTTCACTAGACCAGAAACTTGTTTATCGAGGAAATATGTATAAACCTAGATAAATGCGACTTGCTACAGATGTAAAGGATAAGAATGAAGTTCAAAACACAGGACCTTTATTAACCCTTAATTTGGGTTATAACAAGCGTACTGACATAGGCGATGAAAAATTAATGCTTTATTTGAAAGATATGCCTGGAGATATGCTTTCACGTCAAAAAATATCTCCATTTATCCGTTATTAATATTGTCGTATATTGACGATTTCAAAACTGGAGTTTTGAAAATTGTTGCCTTCCTCAATTCCTAAAATGCGAAAGGAAGCTTATTTATCACTACTCTTGTTTTGAAAACAACTTATCCTTAATCTTAGACTTTGTCTAAAGAAAACATGATTTCGCATTTCGAAACCTCGAGGATCCTATTGTCAGGAGATATGTCATAAGAAACCCTGGATCGTGAAATTGTGATGGGATTAGTGAGGCTATAATCATTCATATTAATGCTTTAATTAATCAAGATTAGTGATTAATTATTTTTTTACTTTTCGAAAAATTGAGGATCGGGAGTTCGAAGGTTGAGAGTTCGAAAACGCTTTAGTAGAAAGAAACCTAAATCGTGAAATATTAAGGGAAAAATGATTGCGTTTAGGAGTTTAATTAATTATGGATTCAAGAGTACTTTGTGGAAAGCGACGGAAAATGTAACATTTATTTCTTCCCCCTCTTTTTTTTAATTTTTTAAATATGTTAAACGGTTTTGAGATTTCAACACCAGGAAATTGGGATGGTTGAAGATCATACCTCGAGAAAAACTGAATCTCGAAACCCGAAAAGGAACGAAAGACTCTGACTCCCTTTTTGGGGGATAAGGGCAGCTCCATGACTTAGGAAAAGATGAAGCTTCAGTTTTAAAGGGTAGAAAATTTTAAATTTCGTGTCAACAGAGTGGATGAGCCTAGTTTATTTAGGCAATTTAGATAGATTGATGGTTTGGATATAATCAATCATTGAGTGGACGATTCTCATTCATTTTAAATATGGAATTTCACTTAGAATTATTTTATGTGATGGGTTCATGGACTCTCGAACTTGCGGACTCACGTGCCTTCTTGGTTTTCATCAAAATCCATGCCCATCTTCTAAAGCCTCCAAGATGAACCTATACTTCGAAAATGTTTTTGGTGATTTTTCTCGGGTTCATGAAATATCAGACTCACAGACTCATATCTCTTCTTAGATTTCATTAAAATGCATGCCCAACTTTTGTTACCTCCATAATGAACCATACTTAGAAATTTTAAGTGATATCGATAGAATATGATACTTAGACATTTTTTGGTTGCTCATTGGACTTGCAGAAAGAGATTTGAGCCGTATGATCATGATTTCATTTTGATCTAATGATCAACATCATTTCTTCATTCTTTTTCATTTGATCATACTCTTATTTTGATCCAACGATCAACATTTTTATTTGTTCTTTACTATCGATTCCTATAACCGGTATAGTCAGATACTTGTTTGGATGATAAATCCATTTTAACCCTTGTTGACATCAATGAAAACATAACACTATTTCCAACAGAGA
>JASDQU010028740.1:28896-39308 GCA_032191745.1 Picea mariana
TGGAGGGATAGAGTGTGGCACTAGGGGGTGAGGTGTGGAAGGGTGTTACACATCAAAATGTCACACTTGAGTTACACACCCTAAGTGTCACAAGTGTCGCAAGTGTCGCAAAGTGATGTATGAACCTCGCTAAGTGTTGTATGCACTTTCACAAGTGTCACACGCACTTTCCAAGTGTTTCATTAAAATAGTTGTTCATAACCTCTAGGTCATATGGCAGGAGGAAACCCATCATTTCTAGGTCAAAACACACTTCTTACTTGGAAAATTTGTTCCATTTTATAGAATTTATGAAGGGTGGTGCTCCATTGGCCATGTCTAGGGAGAACCTGTGCTCCCATGCCCTTTTATAGGGAGAACCACTTTTTGTGAATGGCACCTTGTCTCTCACTAAGGGGAGCACCATTCTTGTTGAGAGAAAGGGGGGATCTCCTCCAACTTAATATATGGGACAACTCCTTCAGACTGGGTTATTTGTTTTCAACCCTCATGCTTGGTCCTCACTTTAGGATTTGATCCAAGACTCAAGGAGGCATATCCTCAACCCCAACCCTCTCTTTCTCATGGTTGTTGTTCCTATCAAACCTATATATTGATCTCTTTCCAAGGTGAAAGGGGTTTTTCTTTCAGGTATCAAACCTCTGATCTTGGTATACTTGTACAAGTTCTAGATGAAGAGAGCTTGGAGAACTGTTGCATCATCATTCATGGTTTGTAACTATTATTTTTGTGTTCTCATTTGAATAAACTTGGCCTATTTACTTCAACCTTATGTATTCTTGCATGTGCTTGTCTATTGTTCCTTCAAACTTTGTAGATGATTTTTTTTATATAATTAACTAGAATATGAGGTAGTGGTTTCTCTTTCCTTCCAATTGTAGGTATTTATTTTCTCCAGAGAGTTTGGAGATCAATATTTGATTGGAAGAAACGAGGATAAACTTTGAAATAAGGTGCATCACACCCTTTCTCCTCCTCTCTTTTTGATTTAATAAACTAAATTCAAATGGATGTTAGTGTCCACTTGTAGTGTTTTTGTCTTGGTATAGAGATCTGTAATTGAAGGGAAGTTTCATATGTCCACAGGAGAAACATTATGTAACAGAAATTGGCAACTCCACTCAAGAAGGACTTAGACTAGTATTTCCTTAGATCATTTAAATCATTTTCCTATCCTTATATTTTTTTTTCTTGATTATGATATAGTTCCCCTTATCTCTTCTCCACTGAAGATATCATAGATTCATTCATTGATTTTTCTTTGTTTTTATCTTTTTTGAGAAATTTTTTGAACTTTTCATAAGGGTGGCACTCTCCTGTAGTTCACACCAAGGTGCCATATACCTCTATGGTGATCCTTAGTATCCTACTAGAAGGTTCCATTAGAGTACTAGATCCCCCACATAGCCTCCTATAAGGCACCATTCCATTAAATGACACTTTGTCTCCTTGAGATCAAGGGCAACATTCCCCTTATTTTGGTGATTTCCCCCCTTTCGAATTTCTGTTTCTCAGTTTGATCTTGAGGATATTTTTTTCCAGAGACTCCTGATTATATTTGAATTTGTTTGGCCTAAGAATTTGATAGTTATCACTCATTTATTTTTCTTCCTTTAGTTTGAAAATTTTCTCCTAGTCGACATCCCCTAGGGTTAACAACATCCCTTGGTTCTTCCTACCTTTGAGTTTGTTTGATCTTCATCTCACAAAACTTTAAGATTACTTTGATATTTAGGATTGCTCATCAACTGGGATTTCAAAAGGTTTCTTGGTTTTGAGACTTTTTGTCTTCATTGGAACATCTCACTTTTGTGGATGATTAGGACTTTTTTTATTTCCACAACCTAGCTTGATTTCTATTTCTTGATGGTCATTGTTTAAACACTTTCATGAGTTTTTGTCTTCTTTCTCCTTTGCATATTTGAGTTCTTGATTGAACATGTTATCTCCTACTTGTTTTCTTTCATTTCTCATCACTTTTAGTGTGCTTTGTTTGATTTATTTTTTTTCTCGTAGTTCTGTATATCAAACATACATCCTTTTCATCTGAAAATTAAGAAGAAAAACGTTTGCATATCTTCTTGCATATATAATCAAAAGAAGACATTTTTCATTCATTAAGAAATTTGTTTTGGTTTGGATAAATAGCTAGTTTTGAATGTGGATTTTGGTTTTTGGAAAGATTTGATTAGTAGTTTGGCATCGTATTGATCCTAGAAATTGAAAGTTGCATCATTTATAGTGTTTGCTTGTGATTAAGAAGAATATAACTCTTTCCCTTCCAATATGTATAATTCATCGAAAGAAAGAACTGCATATCATTATTTTTCATTATATTGGAGTCGATTCTCTCTCACATCATCAGTTTCATATCCATGAACCTTTTGAGTTAAAATCTATTAAAATCAACCATGCACTAATAAAATCAACTAGAACATTTTTGGGTTTTAGCACACCAATAATAGTACAGGAGTAGGATCTTTGGACTAGGTCAAATGAGTGAATTGTCCAAGACTACTAAATAGATTGTAGAGCACTAAAGAGTGTACACATCCAAATTTTATATAAGCATAGCCAAGAACCCTGTCTCACATAACAGCTAAACACGAGGTCACATGTGGGAGAGTAGCATATATTACCCCTCCAAATCTTAACCAATCGTAGCGGAAATATCATATATTGGGATTTTTTCTTAATAAACCACTGGTTTCAACATTCATTTGGTATCAGTGCTTTGTGAACTTCGAATCTGTTCGGGGTCCTCTGGAGTCCTACCGGTCTAGTTGTCTTCAATTTTCTTGAGGAGATTTGGACCATGGATGATTTTAAGGATGAAAATTTATATTAAAATATAGAAACATGGGATAATCTTGTTATTCCTTAATATAAAAAATGTAAAATGTTTGGTGATATTTTTGTAAAAATATTCAAATTTCTAAGGATTTTATACAGTTTCTATAAAATTTTGGCTATTTTTAAGGTAAAATAATTTTATTCTATGGAATTTGGGCGAATTGTTTTTAGAACAAATGGAAATTCATGGATCTTTTTTGGGGAAAAACCATGGAAAAATAGCCCATTTGCAAAATTTAGCCCCTAAAATCATATATTTTTTGGAATTTAATATCCTTCCCATGCGTTTGGTCCCGACTGTTGATTGAACCCACACAAAGGTTGACTATGAGTTGGTAACCCTAGTGATCTTTCCTAGGTACCTAAAAAGGTGACTGTGGGGGGGTTCCCACGGTACCTGGGGAAGACGTCGTATTACCTACTATCGATTGTACCCACCCAGAGGTCGACTATGAGTTGGTAACCCTAGTGATCTTTCCTAGGTACCTACAGAGGTGATTGTGGGGAGATTCCCATGGTACCTTGGGAAAACGTCGTATCACACTATCAGTACCCTTGAAGGGTTTCTTTCACCCAAAAGGGTTTTACGTGGAGGTTGGGGTAAATGATTCTCACGTATTCAATGGAAACTTCATATCCCATATTTAGAATATCCTCGAGCCTACTATTGTTTGGTTGATTAATTTTAGTTTTCATTAGAGTGTGTTTCTTTTACTACTTTAGTCAGCTTTAGGATAAGAAATATCACATTATAAAAGGTATGGAACCTGACATTCAGGAACCTCAACATAATATTTCCTATAAAGAAATGATTGTATATCACACTTCTGAAGCCAGGAGCATCGCTCTTGGAATTGGCCAACACGTTGAAGAACCGATCACAAACTTCATAGAAATCCTTGCATATTACACGAATCCTCTTTTTAATGATCCACCCAACATACCACTCATTGATCCACCAACTACAAGATATTATGATGCCTTTTCTTCTTACTATTTACCACCCAGCTCAACCACTACATCATATTTTGGAATGAACCCACCGATTTTTGGTTTCCCCAAAGAACTTGGGAATTCATCTTTTTACAAAACTCTCGTAGTTGATACTGCTAGTGATTTTACTTTAATAGAAACATTGGTGACCCAAGTAACCTTGACTCAACCACTTGTGAATTCACCTCCCTTCGCACATGAGTGAGGTCATATTCTTGCTTCACATTTTCCCCACATACACACAGCGAGTTCCATACTTGGTCATCCCATCGGTCGAATGGCCAAAACTCAATCCATTCACACAACCACGATTACACAAGTTAATGAGACTCCATATTATACATCACAGATTAATACTCTCTACATTGGAGGTGAATATTCAATGGGAGACCAACCTTTAGCTGGGGGGAAACCTTCAGTTGTAGGGAAACCTTTTACTAGGGGGAAACCTACATGGTTGCAACATCAAAAATCATGGGGGAAAACAACTCTTTCAAGTCCTTCTATCCCTACTAGCAATGGGCTATATCCTATAAATCCATATCCAAGAGTTGTGAATCCTTCGTTGGCTTAACCCAATCCGGAGAGAATTCCTCTGCATGGAGCTATGCGTTATCAATTCATAAACCCCATTATCCCAAAGCAATATTCCCTTCAATCACCATATATGGAAGTTCCATTAGGCCAACCACATCACATAGGAGGACCATCATGTCAACCTCTGTATGTAGGAGGTCCATCTGTTTAGTCACAGTACATAGGTGGACAATCAGGATAACCACCTTACATAGGTGTACAACCCGAGTAGCCACTGTATATGGGAGCGTCATATAGTTTTGTTGTCTTATAGAAACGCATATATGGTCCTACTGGTGTTCCCATGAAATATGGTTATCACCAGTATCCAAAACCTAACTGAAAAATTCCATTCTTGGCTACATTGGATCTACCATATTTGTCATGTTTGAGAAATGATCCAATCCTTCTTACCCCATTTTGGCCCACCATCCCTGGAAAATTACCATCCGACATCCAAAAATTCGACAAAAAACCTCAGGAAGATCCTAAAAATAATGTTATGAATTTCCATTTATGGTGTTCTTCCAACTCTTTGATGGACGATTCCATCCATCTTAGACTTTTTCAAAGAAAACTTATAGGTGTGGCCTAAAAATGGTATATTGAACTACAACATAACTCATTTTCTAAATTTAATTCTCTTTCCATGGATTTTATGATGCATTTTCAATTTCCTATATGGTATGATACCGATACATAACTTTTGACCTCACTCCAAAAATCCTCTTCCACCCACATATTCGATCATATTCATGACTGGAGAAGGTGGATATGGGTGATTAAAGATCCCATTTTGGAGAAACTCCTCGTGGATTGGTTTACAAAGTCTCTCTTACCTCCTATTTCCCGAGATGTTTCTATGGGAAACATTTTTGCGGAGGAGAAGTCTATCATCCATGCATAGTATTTGGACTTGGTTTACTACCAGTCTGACACACTTTACAACTTCATCCCTCACGTTTCTCATCCATCGAATGATCCATAAAGACCTACTCCAGAACCAAGTTTCATTCCAAACACCACAACAACTTCCACTCTTACTCAAACACCCTAGGTAAATTTGGTCCAATACACTTCATCTCAATAACGATGAGGTAAGAAAAAAAAGAAGGGTAAATCTAAGAAAACTTCTAACAAATAGGATAATCCAACGATTGTTGATACTCAAATGACTAGGAATCCTAAATCTCCTTATTTGATTTGTGAGGAATACCACTGCACGAAATATTTCCCTCACCATGAGGTTGTCGCTAAATATCTTAAGGGTAACTCCCAACCGATTCAGCAGGAATATCTGGTTGAAAAAAACCATATCCCTCCACAAGAGGCAACCTAGGTCATTCCCACCATCAGGATGCTTCCATAGACACCTCTGAGGTGTACATGTTTAAGACGATTAATGTAATGACTCGAGAAAATATTTATGAAACTCCTATAGGTGATCATACTAAAGGAAACACTATCGATCATCCCTCTAGTTCCACTCCTCCTCCATATTTCAATCCTCTTTAGATTGAGAAGCCAATTTATAATGTAGTGTTGCACCTGCCCAAGAGTGTAATTATAAAGGAAACATTTAACCCCAATGCTCGCGCTACCCAAAACCTGAACATTGTTGAATATTTGGCACAACCGCCTTGTGCTATGTCATCCCTCAAAGTTATACAACACTCTCTAAGTCAACATAGAACCCTGTTGTCATCCATTGGAGCCATGGATCCCAATGAATCAAATATGATTACGTTTAATATGGATTATTTTAAGGAGAGGCTCTCCCACCACTTAGCATTCCAAATTCAAGTTTTGGTTGGTGGAAATAACATCCATCATACTGTTTTTGATGAAGGAGCCTCCACCTATGTCATATATTTTCCTTGTTGGATATCCCTTGGTTCTCCTACACTTACCGAGTCCCCTACCACCTTGAAAGCGTTTAATGGATGTGGTTTTCAACATTACAGACTCTTGCAATATTTCTCTATGACATGGAAAGGTAAGACCATTTTGGTCGATATCGAAGTGGTTGAAACACCCCTGGATTATAATTTTTTACTTGGTCATAGCTTTTTTTATGCGATGACTTTTTTTTCATGTTCAATGTTTCGTATCTTACGATTTCCCCATCAAGGAAATATTATCACTGTTGACCAACTTGACTAAACAACTCTAGATATCCACATTGATGCAATAAATAATGTCCCTTTTATAGGACGAAATAGTTTTGAGAGTGTATGAGTATGGATACTTAAGGATTCCTCTCTCATGGGGTTTTCCCTTTTCCTACTCCTCCCACCCCACAGGTTGCCATGTTAAACATGATTTATACTCAGGTGCGACAATCCTTAGAATTATATGATCCTTTGGTAGTACATGATCTCAATGAGAATATTTCATTATATATATCAAGCTTGTTAAACGATGAAACATATCCCCCTCCATTTGAATTGAGTCCCACTCTAGATCAAATACTTGAAACTTATTTTCCTCCACCTAGTGAAAATATTCCAATTAGTAACCATACACCTAAACAAGGAAAGAATAATAACAATCATTGGAGGAAACGATGCTTGGGAATAAGGTCTCTAGCCTTTGGAGATCATGCTAGAGTCAATACAATAGCTTCTTTGAAAGAAATTGGGGGAAAAAAACCTCTAGAGAAACATGTTATTAGGAGTGATCCTTGCTTGGAAGACATTCCCATAATAACATAATATTCTTTTCTGGAACAAGCTTAGTATTTTTTATTTCTTATGCTCACTAATGCATGATAATAGGTTACCAAGTATACTTTTATCTCTTTTTCAGACTCATAAAATATATATGAAAAATGAACTCTTTGGAGTTTCCTTTAAGCTCTTTTCAGACTCCTTAAACATGGAAATATTGTCGAGTGAACTTGCTTCCTTTCACACTCATTAAAAAGGTTTTTAAAGACAATATTTAGAGTGTTATTTTATCTATTTTTCATCCTTGTAAGACCAATTATGAAAAAGGAATACTCTATTCAAGCATGACTAGAAGATTTCTCCCCTATATTGTTTACACTTTTTTTGGGCTTGGGAGACTAAATTTATAAAAAAATTCACTCTTGGAGTTGTCTTTAAGTTCTTATTAGGCTCTCTAAACATGAAAAACCATTGAGTTTACCTTCTTTCGGCTCGTAAAATTATGCATTGAAGGACCTATGTGAGTCCAATATCTAGGACCCATATGGCACCGAACCCCTCCTTCCTCGGGTTCGTTAGACATATGTTGAGAGAATCATTTGAAGGATAAGCTATAACAAGCATTTGTTATCCTCCTCAAGCTCATTAAAAATAAATAGATACTCATTTATCTAGATGGGGGAAACATTGAAGGAAGTGGGTCATGTTTTTTATCATTTATGGCATCTATTGTCACCCTTGAACATGGAACCTATTTGTGTCTCATCTTACAGTTGGGTAATCTGTTTGTCTATGATTCATACCAATTCCATGTGTCGTAATACTTTTTTTTCTAGTCGAAGATCTCTCTTATTATCATCACATTATTTTCTTGGTAATTTTCGAGTCAATGTTTCCAAGTCAGTTGTTGTGCCTCATCATGTTCAAGGGAAGTTTCACTTCAAACCATCCATCTACAATGTTATGGATTTTTTTTTTCTGTGTTAGTCCATACTCATTCAATCTACTATCTCATATCACTTTCATGCGTTAGTTTCATGTAGATGATCGAGGATACATCAAGGCTCTACTTCAATGAGTCTTTTCCTGTCGACTTCACACATTATCTAGGAATTTGACTTAAAAACCAATTATTACATTGAGACCTACATGCCTCAATGGCAGGCCTCCTCTCTTTCTACAATGGGTTTACATCAATGACCCCAGATCAATTGATTCTTCAAACGTTTGACCTCAACTCATTTATTCACATTCGATGGAATATACTAGGGTACCTTGGAATTCATTGACATCATTGGTGATTTCCCTCACACTTGTTAATGGATTACGTCAATGTTATATACTTAAGTGGTTACTACAGTGTTCGACATCAATTCATCTATTCACATGACTAGATTTGTACCGCATCGAGATCGGGACGAAGGCCCTGGGTTGGGCTCTCAATTTGTTATGTGCTTTTCCCATACTGCATTGGAGATCATTTGAGCATGTAAAAGAGTTTAGTACAATCATCATGCTAGAAATCTTATTGATTTATATATTGTAACGTAGATATACAATGTATTGGTTCATGGCTATGTTTTGTCATCGTGTAGATCCATTGTGTATTTTTTGTGGCTACAATCAGTTCATGTCATGGAGGTATGGATCCATGTTGTATCTCTAGTGGCCATATCCTTATTCAATATTCTCATGAATCCGCAATTTATTGGTCAGCATCCATTCCTTGATTCATCTCATATATTGAGAATGCGTATGCCTGCCTCGGAATTGGAACATATATTAATATTGTTTGATTATTGTTTTCAACTTCTTCCTGGTTCTCCCACTTCAACACCCTTGCATTGAAGAATTTTTAAAGTGTTTCAGCCATCAGTTTCTCTAATGACCTCACACTTTATGGGGCATCAGTTACACATCAAATTGTCACACTTAAGTTATGCACCCTAAGTATCACAAGTGTCGCAAAGTGACGTATGCACCTCGATACATTTTGCATGCATTGTTGCAAGTGTATCATGCACCTTTCCAAGGGTTACATTCACTTTGTGAGGTGTCACCACCAATTGAAACCATCAAAATAGTTTCTTATGACCCCTAAGTCATATGGGAGGAGGAAACCCATCATTTCTAGGTCAAAACACACTTTTTTGTTGGAAAATTCAACCCATGTTTTAGCATTTATGAAGGGCGGTTCGCCCCAGGCCATGTGTAGCACGCACCAGGGGTCCCTTTCTCTTACTGGGGGGGGAGAACCATTCTTGTTGAGAGAAAGGGGGCATAACCTCCATCTTAATATATGGGTCATATCCTTTAGATTGCGTTAGTTGTGTTCAACCCTCATGCTTGGGATTCACTTTAGGATCTGATCCAAGCCTCAAGGATCCATATCCTCAAACATACCCATCATTTTCACATGGTTTTTGTGCCTCTCAAGCCCATATATTGAGGTGTTTCCAAGGTGAAAGGGGGAATCTCTCAAGTATCAAACCTTTAATCTTGGTAGATTTTTGCAAGGCATAGATGAGGAGATATTGGAGAAGTTTTGCATCATCATACATGGTTTGTAAGTATTCTCTTTGGGTTTTCATTTGAATATACTTGGCCTATTTCCTTCAATATTGTGTATTCTTGCATGTGCTTATCTATTGTTCCTTCAATCATGGTATATGAATTTGTTTGATTTAATCAACTAGAATAAGAGGTAGTTGTTTCTCTTTGCTACCTATTACAGGTATGAAGTTGCACCAGGGAGTTTGGAGATCAAGCTTGGGTTGGAAGTAGTGAGGAAAAAATTTGAAATAAGATGAATCACACCCTTTCTCCCTCTCTCTTTATGATTGGTTAAACTAAATTCAAAGGGATGTTAGTGTCATCTTCTTGTGTTTCTTTCTTGGTATAGGGATCTATAATCCAAGGGAAGTTTCATCTGTTTGCAGGCGAAACATTATGTAACAAAGGGGAGAGAGAGAAAGAGAGGAAGGAAAAGAGAGAGGTAAAGAGAGAGAGATGGGGGAATAGGTGGGGAGAGACAAAGAGAAATAGGGAGAGAGGGAACAAGGGGTAGAGGGGAGACACATAGAGGGAGAGGGGGGTATAGAAAGTGAGTGAGAAAGTGAGAAAGTGAGAGAGAAAGAGAGAGGAGAGAGAGTAGAATACAGAGGGAGGGACAAAGGGAGGGATGGAGGAGAGGAGAGAGAGAGTGTGTGTATGTGTGAGAGAGAGAGGTTGGGAGGGAGAGAGAGAAATGGAGAGGGAGTGGGATATAGAGTGAGGGGGAGAGAGGAGAAGATGCATGGGAGAGAGATAGAGAAAGGTTAG
>JASDQU010028740.1:39408-51015 GCA_032191745.1 Picea mariana
GGGGGGGGGTAGAGGGGGTAGAGAGAGAGCAGGGGTAGAAAATATTTCATGTTAATTGGAATGCATGCGTGTTCCTATTAATAATAATGCACGAGTTCTTTTGGAAATCTTTTGAGTTCCTAAAGCACTTGCTCTTTTTTTATTTAAAGTTTTTTTAAAAACGCACACACATTATTGTACATGTGTTTCTCAGGAATGCATGCACATTCTTGAGAATGCACATCCATTCTTAGGATCATTCCAACATGTCTTTCTGAGTGGAGGTTCAAGATTTTCCTAACCTGTCACATCAAGAACATGTGCACGTTCCTAGAAAAATTCACACGTTCCTGTGAGTGTGCATTCTTTCTCACCCCATTTCCACTTTATCGTCCACCAACTTAGTGCACTCACCCTAGTATAATTTTAACATAATATATCAAAATATTTTAGTCATTAAATGATAACAACAAAAATTAAATAATGTAAATAACTTTAAAAAACTATGGAAATCATGTGTTTTAAACCATGTGATATGTACATGCACTATAACAAAAATTATTCAATAATGAACCATAGACAACAGGTTTCCTTATTGAAGGGATGGAAGTTTTCAGTTGATCTAGCTCTTTCTTTTTCATAATCCACGAAACTTCTGCATATTTTTTATTTTTTATTTTTCCACAAATATTTGCTATCAAATTTGGTATGTGAAATAAAAATACATCTCTTTGAAGATAACGTGTCCTTGTCTTTCCTTGATATATGTCAACATATAGAATTTAAGACATTTGTTAAAATATGCATAGGATATGATATATGGCATATTAATAGATCCTTCTAGTGAGGGATATCATAAAATATGGATTTCCTATTCATTTATTTTGACATATCAACTACAACTTGTTATGGTTCATCAATTGAACAATCTCAATAAAAAAAATTCCCAAGATTTCAATTTAGCATTTTCATACTTCTTGATCCAATCAATTGGACTCATAACCTTGGGAGGCCTCTATTTTCAAATTTTCCATCAAATTGATGCTTGTGGTGACTTCTAAAATTATGATATGGTGGTAGAAAAAACGTGTTGTTTGCAAACATTATTTTATGTAGATATTTAGAATACCACCCCTCAAATTGGTTTATGCATGTTGGAGAAGAAAATATCTCCTGATAGAACATTCATTGAAGTCTAGGTATAATCGGCATGTGTCATAAAACCTTATTTGTGACTATAATATGTTGTACATTAGTACAATATATATTCCCTTTATAGACAATGCATTATTCATTGTTTTGATATTCATATCTATGTAAAATACAATAACTTTTACATGCATGATTTTTCATATAATCAATTCCAAACTCAATTAACAATTGGCATGCTTGTCTACAAGTTGATGTTAGGAAAACAAAATTGTGGAGCAATAACCTAAAAAAAATGTGAAAATAAAACACATAAGATACACAATACAATAGAGACATAGATATATTTGATTCACCCAGTGTGGGCTACACCCACTAGAAAAATTTCTAGGTCCTTCCTTTATTATTATCCAACAAAATGAAGGGATACAACCTACAACACACCCGTTGTAACTTCCTCTTCTTTCTCTCATAGTCTCCTCTCTTAGAATACAATATTCACACACATACACAACCACAATACAATTACCTCATGAAAATAGTGTTTCCTTCTATGGAAAAAAACCCTAACATAACTTTTATCATCATATATGTGACCTTATAATGAACGGTCCAGATTGACTACAAAATTACAATATTTTACAAAGCAATTTTTTCCAAAAGTTATCTTAGGGGGCGCTACCCACGAATCCCTTTCCAGGGGGGGTGTTAGCTTTTTTTTTCCACTTGGGTGATAAAAAATAGTTCCCTTAACTATATATTTAGGATATCAATACAACACAATAGTTTGTTAGTTGATTAGTGGCTCAACTAAGTAGAAACCAAGAAATGAACAACAAAGAAATAAAACTAAACTGAGCATGTAACAACTAAAATTGATGCAAGAAAGAGACACAAGGAATAGCTACCAAATGAGACTAATATTTGAATTTATAAAACCTAGGAGAAATATGGGAACTTATGAGTCACCTATTCCTCCTTGGGAAGGATCACGAGTCCCAAAATACAAATCTTTCTCTCTTCTAACAATGGTTGAAAATGAAAATACAATGGTGAAGAATTGATAGTTGAACTTCTCAAGAGGAGAGAGGTGCAATACTTTCTATGAATTCTCAAATATTTCTAGGAGAAAGATGGCTTCTCAAAGACAAATTGAACAACATAACAATACTCAAATTACTTCTTCTTATTTTCATACAATGGCCCTCTATTTATAGAAGGATGGCAAGATTTTTCCAAACTAGTTTCAAACGTGAATGGAAGGAATTTGGACGTACCTCCCATCCCTTTCAGTAATCCAAAGGTAGAATTTGGGGGATATTTTGGGTATGGGGGAGATCCAATCCATCCCATAATTGGTTGAGGCCCAAACAAAATCATCAATGAACCATTTCCCCATCGGCGGGTGTTTTCTTACGGTTAGTCATGCAGGCCATACACTGTGCATGTTGTACGTCGTGTTATCCCTCGCGGATGTGTGAGCATAGATTATGATGAATATGTGTGGAATTTCAGAACCAATTTTGTATATTTTTGTTCTTATTTTTCCAGAATGAGTGTAATCCTTCCATAATTACTGGTATTATGGTGTGCTTGTGCTAATTGTTTCTTCATCCATTATTTGTGTTTGTGGTGAGAAATTTTTTGGTGATAATAAATTCCCTCTTATGTGTGAGGTTAGGAGCATACATATATCCTAAATACATCATCACTTCTTTTGGTGATGATGCATTTTATAAAATCGTGAGAAAACTTTGTAGTGGGGGATGGTGAGAGAAATCCATTGGAGAGAGAGGGGACGCAAATATATGTACCAAGTATTCTCCATAAAATAGTTTTTTGTAAAAATGAGGTGGGCATGCCCCATGCTTGTGTTATTGATCCAGGTGGATATTTGTGGCCACCCACCTATTCCAATTGGCTCATCTTGACAGTTTTTAGTTCATCACGTTTCTTTGTAATGATGGCATTTCTTTGTAATTGTGGGTTCTTCACTTTAGGGGCTATCCTGAAGCCATACACAACGTCCAGGTGGATATTGGTGGCCACCCACCTATTCCAACTAGCCTATTTTGGAAGTTTTCATATCAGTACATCCTTTTGTACTTCCAAGGCCATTTTGGGGCCCTAAACAATGTTTTTTTAGCTTACCACAGTCAAACTATAGACAAAGTCAAAGTTTAATGGCATAATGTGTATTTCTAGAAAATAAATTCCCAACGGGCTATAACATGCCTAAAACAGAGGTTGTATGAAAAAATTGTGACCCCGAGAATTTGAGGTACCAACTTACCCATCGGGGCCCACATAATGTTTGGCATTTCATCTCCTAGGGTTAGGTTTTTGGATGTCTAGCGTTTTGGAATTCATGAGTAATGTTAAAAAGGCCTCTAGAGCCTCATTGTAATCATTTTTCTCAAACATATGTGTGTAGCAATGAAATCTCTTCTCAAAGATAACTACTACCATTCGAGAAATTTGTTTTAGTTCTACAATTTTATAGTTTCATCCTATTTTCTTTATTCAATAGAATTTATTGTTCACTCGATATCTCTTGCTGTTCTCCATATCTCTGTGTTATGATATTCAATCTATTATTCATTTTGTTTCGCTCATAAATCTGGATCATTGGTATTAGAGTAGTCTTCTCTTCATTGTTTGTCTATGTGCATGTCCCTGACAAGATCTGGGTACAAGAAGTTGGGACTCGAACCAGTCGATCCTTTGCAATATTGGTCATACTGAACATGACCACAACTCATGGGGGATGAGAAGAAAGATGATGGAGTAGGATATCCTTTTAAAATGTTGATCGAGGAATCCCTTGTGTGACAAAGGAATGAGATGATGGAAAAATTTGCACAGATCCTTCAGTGGATTCCCACAGGATTTACATCTTCATCAAGCAACCATGCAACCCCCTTCAAGGTACACGCAAATTTTTATATTCCAGAATTTGAAGGACTGATAGATGAGAATGCTGTAGATAAATGGTTGAATCTGTTTGAAGGGTGTTTTTTGGTCCATAATTTTTCTGATAGGGGAAATATTATTTTTTCATTCCTCAAGGCCATCCCCCATGTTAAGGACTGGTGTGATACGTACTCTGAGAAAAGGGCCACAGAGGAATATGCAATATTTTTTGTCTCCCCAACCTGGGATTCCTTTAGGGATGCCATTAAATAAAAGTACTTCTCTGTTGGAAGCTACGAGGACTAGCACACAATATGGACCATGCTTCATCAGGAAAGGGACCAGAAAGTGCCAGATTTCACCAATATTTTCTATAATTTGTGCACCAAATTGGGTAATCAAGACTTGGAATGAAATTTGGTTCTCAAATACCATGGGTGTCTTCATAAATAAATTCAAACATAAATGGAGTTTTTGTACATCACATTATTAGGTGCATCTTATATATATGATGTCAAGATTGAAAAAAAAATTAAGCGGAAGAGGAAAGAGTTTGGATATGCAAATTCCTCACAAGAGAAGTAGGGAAAAGGAAGTCCCAACCCACCAAACAAGGGATAGAACAAATATGATCTCTTTCAGGACAACTAGTCCAAGCCGCAACCCAAGAAGGGTAATGATAAGTCCAAGAAGAACACAAGAAAGTGGTGTGAATACCATAAAATACCTTGGCACAACACTGAATAATGTCACTCCAAGAAGTCATTGTTGGTCGATCTAAATGATTATGAGTCAGAGGCAGATTCTGAATCTAGATCAAATCTAGAAAGTGGGAAGTGGATCATCGATGTTGAACCCAGTGCCACTGTCTCTACCACCAAAGTCCAGCTAAGAGAACGAGAAGAACCAGAGGAAGGGGACCACCTCTTTCACTCATAGATGTGGGTAAAGGGGACTCTATTACATTTCATTGTTTATAGCAGTAGTGAAAAGGACTTGATATTAGTATAGGTCATCAAGCATATACACTTACCAATAAAACCACACTCGCAACCCTACACCATCGACTGGCTTTGCCAAGGAAGAGATCTCTGCGTTAACCAACAATGTCATTTGCCCTACAACATCAAGCCCTTCAAAGATGAGGTATTGTATGATATTTCTCCCCTTGAAGTTTGTGATGTTATTTTAGGCCATCCATATTTGTGGAAGAGACATGTTGTGTATGAGTGTAAACCCCAAAGTGTTATTATTAGTTTGGGTAGACAATTGTATAGGATACCAGAGGTAGTGTCACCTACCACTATTTATTTAATTTCTACTAAGAAATGCAGTAAGGTCATTTCACAGACCGGGAAGTTCACATTCTTTGTGAACCATGCTCACAGTAAGAAGAAGGTCGTCGCCACATCCGTGACCTCTACACATATCCTATATTTGAAGCATAAGCAAGTGGACATGATCGTGGAAGAGTATAGAGACATCTTCTCCTCACCCACCGGGGTACCAATGCACTTCCAAGTCAAGCAATCTATTGATCTAACCCTTGGTGCACCACTTCATAATGGACAATTCTATCATCGCTCCCTAATCGAAAATGACCAAATCAAGTGCTATATCCAAGAGATACTTAAAAAGGGAAACATGTGACCCAACTTCTCCCCTTGTAGAAGCCCAATTGTGTTGGTGCAGAATAAATACGAGACCTGGTGGTTGTGCATTGATTATAGAGAATTAAAAAAAATCACAGTTAGGAACCGATACCCAATTCCCCAAATTGATGACCTTCTTGACCAATTCAAGGGGAAAATTTTCTTCAACAATATTGACCTTAAGTTTGGATACCACCAAGTTCCCATCGAACCATTTGATGTATGGAAGAAAACTTTCAAATCTAAATAAGGTCTCTCTAAATGGTTGGTCATGCCCTTTGGCTTAAAAAATGCACCAACAAATTTAATAAGATTGATGGATGATGTATTGAGACCCTTCACTAACTGTTTTGTGCTGGTATATATGGATGACATCCTCATCTACAACAGAACTTGGGAGGAGCACATGCAGCATATTCAATAGGTTTTGGGCACTCTGTAGTAGCACAAGCTATATGCCAACTTGGAAAAATGTTCCTTTGACATGAACAAGGTCCAATACTTTGGATACATTGTTGATGAAAATGGGGTACATTTGGATCCAACTAAGATCCAAGTCATTCACGAATGGCTAGACCCAACCACACTAACCGATCTTCAGAGATTCTTAGGACTTTCCAACTTCTACCGAATGTTCATGTTGAAATTCTCCCATATTGCATGGGCCCTCATCCAAGTCACCAAGGGTGGTGGAAAGGAAACATTTGCATCGGATTAGGCACAAAAAAAACATTTTATGATCTGAATCATCACTTATGCTTAGCTCTAGTGCTCTCCTTACCTGATCTACAACAATGATTTGAGACTGAGACTGATGCCTCCAACTATGTTGTAGGAAAAGTTATCACTCAACATGGTCATTCAATAGAATACCATAGTGAAAAAATCTCAGATACTATCCAAAAATACCCCACCTATGATAAATAAATGTATTCTATTGTGAAATCCTATTGTCAATGGAAAGATTACATTCTTGGAAAGGAGACAATCATCCACACTGATCACATGCCTCTATAGTTCATACAGACACAAGGGAAGTTGCAGAATGACCACCATCAAAAGTGTTCCACATACCTACATAAGTTCCATCTCAACATTAAGTATAAAACAGGGAGCACAAATCGTGTCACTGACTCCCTTAGTCTCCCTCTCATTGTTTCACTCACCATAGTGCTCCATTCCTGTGGGAATGAGGCATCTGAGTGGCTCCAACTTTATCATCATGACCCTGACTTCACCACCACCTATCATATCTTATGTACAGGCGTGGATGCCACTGATTTTCACATCTAAGATTAAATTTTATGCCATCTAGGCCACCTCTGTGTTCCCACAAGAAAGAATGCAAAGATTATTTGGGAGGATCACTATAGTCGGATGGTATGAAATTTTGGCATATAGAAAACTATGGTCATTCTACATAAAAAAAAAATATTAGCCAAAAATTTGACAAGACATCAAAAAGTATATCAGATCTTGCACTTCATGTGCCATTTCCAGGCCAACCATCAATAAGTAAGGCTTATACACCCCTCTTCCTACTCTCGAGAGGCCTTGGGAATCCATATGGATGGATTACATGTTTGGCCTTCCATCCACCAAGAAAGGAAATGATTGTGTATTTTTGGTGGTTGATCGGCTTTCAAAGATGGCCATTATCATAGCCTGCAAAAAGAGCATCGCAGCAGTAGATACTACCAAACTCTTCTTTGAATGGGTGTGGGTCCATTTTGGTATACCACATACCATCACCTCATATTGGGACAACAGGTTCCTTAGCACATTTTGGTTGAGTATTTGTTCCCTATTGGACACCAAGCTCACTAAATCCACTGCTTTCCACCCCTAAACTGATGGCCAAATAGATATCACCAATTGAATGATTTTTCACATCATGCACATGTAAAAATCTAAGAATACACATACATGGGATGAGATTCTTCCCTATTTTAAACATATCTACAATAAGGCTCTCCATATCTTCATCGGCCATAGCCCATTTTAGGTGGGCCTGGGATTCCAACCCTTGGGTCCCATTGATGTTGCACTACCTCTTGAAACCAAACAGGAATAATCTTCCTATGTTTAGTCTAAGGTTGACAAAGACACCATAATGATTGAGGGGATTCATCACATCTTCCAACAGGTCCATGGGATTTTGTAGAAATCCAATGCTAAGTATAATCAATGCCATGATCAACACTAGGTGTCGCACCAGTTTCAGATGGGAGACAAGGTCTAGTTACATTTGCAAAAAGAGTTCCTTATAGGTCCCCATCGAAATATCATCCCACTTATCTATGGGCCTTACACTATCACCAAGGTTGTGGATAGCAATGATTTTGAGATCAACACTCCAACCTTCCTTGGCTTGCACACAATGTTCAATATAGACCTCCTTCGACCATATTTTCCACCATTATTTCACACCTTAGAGATCGTAGAACAATTGAGACAAATAGAGTTCAACCATCACTACATGAAACAAGCATCCACTGATCATATGTTGGACACATAGGTCAAGGGCACTCTCCTGCAGAGGATCCAACTTTATCAGGTTATCAAGGAAGGGCAACTCCCGCATCAAGGAAACTAAGTCACTTGGGTCCAAATTCAACATACGTTTCCTCACCTGATGGGGGAACTCAATGAAATGGATACCATTGCATCCTAATGGGGGTTGAATGATCTAGGTGGATATTGGTGGCCACCCACCTATTCCAACTGGCTCATCTTGAAAGTTTTTATTTCAACACATTTCTCTGTAATGATGACATTTCTTTGTAATTGTGGGTTATGAACTTTTGTGTCTATCCTAAATCCCTACACAACATCTAAGTGGATATTGGTGGCCTCCCACCTATTCCAACTGGATGATTTTGGAAGTTTTCATCTCAATACATCTTTATGTACTTCCAGGGCTGTTTTGGAGCCTTAAAAAGTGTTTTTTTTTTTCCACAATCAAACAATAGACAGAGTCAGAGTTTGAAAAAATAATGTGTATTTCTCAAAAATACCTTTCCAATGGGATATCACATGCCTAAAATGAAGGTCATATGAAAAATTTACAACCCTGGGAAGTTGAGGTACCAACTTACCCATCAGGGGCCATATAAATTTTGTTATTTCATCTCCTAGGGTTAGATTTTTGGATGTCTATGGTTTTGAAATTCATGAGTAATGTTGAAAATTACCCTGGAGCCTCATTGCAATCATTCTTCTCAAACATATGCATGTAGTAGCCACATGTCTTCTAAGAGATAGCTACCACCATTCAAGAAAGTTGTTTCAGTTCTGCATTTTTACAGTTTCATCCTATTTTCTTTATTCAATAGAAGTTATTTTTCACTGGATATTTGTTGTTTTTCTCTGTATCTCTATGTTATGGTATTCAATCTGTTATTCATTTTGTACTTCTCATAAATCTGGATCATTCATGAAACCATAAAGGGATAAAAATAACTAAAATTGTTGACGAAGTAGATATTTGCAGTGCCCTCGAGGGTGTAAAAAAAAATAGACTATGGTTCTCATGACTGAACTGGCCTTGAATCGAGTGGTGAATGACTCAGAGGCATTGATGGCCTATTAAATTCATAGGTCTTTGGCTTCTACTAAAAATTGCAATGGTATCATAGTAATATCCACCGTAACATGAAACTGAGTTGGAGTCGAATGTCATGGGGATCAATGACATCAGAGAGCAATGAGGAGACTCTATGTGCCATCCAAGGATGCTCGTGGATAATGGAATGAGATCCAAACTATTTTCACCTTCCTACAATTGTTTTGATTTCGACATGGAAGGTGACGCGATTGCAAGAAGAAAAGGGCTTCTTGACATCTGGTTGATCAAAATGGTGTTATAAACTGTATTAGTGAAGGTGAATGGGATAATAATCATGACCAATGTATGGAATATCAGGAATTCAAGAACTTCCCTTAGTTGGGGCATTTTATGGATGGAAACAACCATGAGACATGATCTGGTGTAAGAGGGTTGCTAGATATGAGGTGAAACTATGTTGAATGGGTGAGACTACAAGGAAATGTAAAATAGGTCAAAATATAGCGATGTGGGACATGGGTGTCTGTAATGGTAGGAATTTTGTCCAATGTCAAAATATCTTGTAGAGGTAATGAGGGAAGTAAAAATTCCCGAACCAAGGGAGACATGGGTTTCTTTGTGCCAAGGGTAAACGTCGTCGGTTGCGATGACCAAAATCTACTGCACTTGTTGGAATTGAAATATGATTTATACAATTATACAATTACCAAATGAATAAATAACGGGGTTGAAAGTACATGTACATAAACGGGTGCCCTAGTGAAGTATGGATTGGTCAGTATAGGGAACGAGTAAATACTGGTGGAGGGTGGGGGCCCCATTGGTTATTTTCTATATCAGGTATATGAATGGAGGATGAGCTTGTAGATGGTAAAGTAGTGGTGGATGAAATGGAGGGTAAATGATGTTGTAGAGGTGCATATGTGAAAATAAAAACCATATGATGTGGGAGTCTATAGTGGGTAGGATAGAAACAATGATGAGAAGAAGTATGATGTTCATTCTTTGAGATTCATAACTATGGGGACTCTCAATCACAAGGGGGAATAATCAACATGAGTTTCCATGTGCTTAAGGGAAAATGTGTATGGGATGACTCATGTGGGGGAGAAGGATAGCGGATGACAACACCAGAATGGATGGAGGTGAGGGTGTTGTAGAGCCACCTGTAGGGACCTTAGGGACAAATGTTAACGGGTATTATTGGAAAATGAAATTGTGTGAAAAGGAAAGGAGTAATTTTGGAATATATACCACAAGGAGACTAAGGAAGCTCACAACTGATGGTGCGGAGGAGGTTTTTGATGAGGACCTACACATACAAACTAAATACCCTATGTGAAACATATATGAAAATAAAGCATATATAACATTTTGTTGAGAATGAAATGTGGACAAGTGATGCATACCAGCTTTTGGGGCACCAAACAGGGCTCTTGGGCTCCAGACTGAAATGAGAAACTGAGAGTATCATTGCAAATATGAGGAGGCCTAGATCCCAGAGGTGTGAATGGTGCAAAAAAGCGAGCTCGAATGATCTGAAATGAAAGTGAGGAAGTTTTGTAAAGGGGTGTATATATGGGCATGGGGCCCACATTTCTACCTCATTTGTACTTATTGTTGTGAGGATCTATGATTTGTGTGATTGGACATTGGTGATCCATGCAAGGGCAGACAAGCCTAGACTCAGGCCATGAGAGAGCCAGGTAAGATGACAAAACCGCCTGCATAGGTTAGGTGTGGTTTGGGGGCGGTTGGGGGATATAAGATATTTTTTATGGCTAGGTAAGTAGGACCGCATGGGGGATTTTTGGATTCCCATGCATATGCACACATAATCAATTGATATAGTCACATGTAGTGTGTAGCTGTATGAACTGTTTGTGCATGCATGTGCACAGAGATCTGAATTTCCACCATGTAGTCCATATTGGGGTTGGGCACAGTTATTGGGATAACAACCACGCAGATGTCCACGGTTGTTTGAAGGATAAATGCACTCCGATGCGCATTTGTTGAATGAAACGACACACATATGTGAGATACTATTTGCGTTTCAATTGTGCAATTGATGCATGACTATTAAGAAAACAATCTCACTTATGTCCATGACTGTTAACCAAACAATCACGCTGAAGTGAGAAACTGTTAAGGAAACGTTCATGCTGAAGTGCGCATTTATTCAGGGAATAGTCATGCAGGGAAAAATTTGGATTCGGGTTGTTTGTGGTTTTTTTCTAGATGATGAAAACTAATACATATTTGTTGGATTGGATGTAGGTTATATATCAACGTGAGAGGATTCCAATCCAATTGTATGAGAGAGAATGGGAGTCTATGCGGGGG
>JASDQU010028741.1:7008-18290 GCA_032191745.1 Picea mariana
TTCTGAGAAGCTTGGGAAAAACCTTCTGACAAAGTTAATCTTGCCTAGAAAAGACTGCATGGATTTTTTGGAAGAGGGAGGGGAGAGTTTAGCAATATCTCGAGTTCTTTTAGGATCGATAATCATTCCATCTTTGGACACTATGAACCCGAGAAATTTTCCTTGCTCAACTACAAAGACCGATTTCTTAGGGTTGAGAGATATGCCATACTTGCGACATCGTTCTAGGACAACCCTGAGGTGAGACAAATGATCTTTCTTGTTTTTAGAGAAAACGGTTACATCATCAAGATAGACCACTACTGATTGATTTAGGAGTCCATGAAAAGCAATGTCCATTGCTCTCTGAAAAGTGTCCCTGACATTTATAAGTCCAAAAGGCATCTTCCTGTAGGCATAAGTGCCCCAGGGGGTACGAAAAGTGGTTTTTAACTGGTCTGGTGGAGACATGAGGACCTGGTTGTATCCTGAAAAACCATCTAATAGTGACAATCTTTTGAAACCAAATACTTGCTTAAGAATTTGTTCCATCTGAGGAACGGGATAATTTTCTTTATCAGACGCTCGTTTCAAGTTACAAAAATCGACACAAAGTCGAATTTCACCGCTTTTCTTCCTTACAAGGACCAGATTAGACACCCATTGTGTGTGCCTCATGGGCAAGATTATCTTTGCATTTAGTAATTTATTCAGTTCTTTCTTGACAATGGGTTCCAATTTGGGGTGCATCTTTCTTAGTTTTTGTTGAAAAGGATGAGTTTGTGGTTTCATGGGGATGGTATGTTGTATTATATTAGGATCAAATGTTTTTAAATCATCATATGTCCAGGCGAAAACATCTTTAAATTCTTTAAACAATTTGATAAAGGCAGATCATTCTTGCTCGAAACACCCTATTCCCAAATTGATATTTTAAGGATTTTCCTTAGTTCCTAAATTTACTGTCTCATAAGTCAAGGAAGAACTGCTCATCTTACAATTGACTGGCCCTCTAAATTTATCATGTAAATCATAAAAAATTTCTAGTCTTACAACAGATTTGGGAATAGAGGTTACCAAATCAGACATCGATTCAGGAGATCTAAGATCTGATATTACCATGAAGTTGTGGAGGTTTTCATCGTGAGTTCCTTCATCGATGATTACACCTTGGAAAGTGTCCTCCATATGCAAGAAGTTGATGATTTGTTGATCTTCGTCGAAGACTCTCCAATTGGTGATGTTGTCTAGGATCGATGGCTTGAACAATAGTTCAATTGAAAATGCATTCAGAGAGAGACCTTATGCGGGAAAAAGTTTATAAGCGACATTAGCCAATTCGTAAGCCTCAAAATTACTTAATCTAGGAATGGAATTGATGTTAAATGCTTAAAATTTTTGTATCAAACTCCATACCTCGGTTTGGTAACTTCTCATATTAGGTGACAAACAGTGTATGGAGTTTCTTACCTATCTGACCAATATCTCTGAATCACCGCACACTATTAAATTTTTTACATTCATATCCAAAGATTTCTTAAGCCCTTGTAGAAGTGCTTCATATTCGTCAATGTTATTAGTGCATTTCAACTCTAATCGACATACGATGAAAGTTTTATTTCCTCCCAGATCGATGAGTACACATCCTGCACCATCTCCTTCTTTGGAATTGGATCCATCAAAGTAAAGTGACCATATGTGAGCTTCATCGATAGTGTTTGGCACATTTGGCAAGACTGCTGACTGAGTACAGGTCATGAGCTCTGATTGTTGCTCTGGATCGGTGATGGAGGAAATTTCATTCATGAAGTTACCGAAGAAAGTGTTCATTCCCTGCATTTCAAATGAATTAGTGGATGCAGTAAAAGGTTCATTCGTATCATTCATATCTGTCATGGTATGTTTCAGATAGCGTTCACGGTTTATCCTAATTTTATTTGGCTTCACATTTTCTGGTAACCACAAATGCGACCAATCTGTGTCAAAGTACCCATGTAGCTGCTCGGACCAATCCCTGCTCAAGAACAAACCATAGAATTCAGGGATGTCAACAAAAATGATGTCAATAATTTGATGAACCTTAGGATTAGAGGATAACCTAACCAGAACATTTTTCAGTTCACCGATTACCTTAAAGTTCGTACAATCGAGCTGAATGATTTAAAGATTAGAAGGCTGAACTTCTACGTTAATTTTTTGGCAAATAGATAAAGGAATCACATTCAATGATGCACGAGAATCCACCATGCAATTATGTACATTTCTATTAAAAATTTCAAAAGTTAATAAAAAAGGTGGGACATTTTTGCGAGTATTAACAATAGAATTCTGCTGATATTTAGCCGTCGTCCCTGAAACAATTTTATCTACATTTGATACAATTTTTTCAGTCATATCCCTTTTATCTCGGGGTTCAGATGTTGTTTTAGTAGGGATCTTTTGAGTTGTTTCAGAACTGATTTCTGCAGTTTTCTTACTCTTCAGGTCGTTGTTTTTACTATTTTCTGTGATGTTCTGAAGCATTTTCTGCAGAATAAGAGGAAATTTCAAAAGTTTGAAAACATAAATATTAGCCCTTAGTTTTTTCAGGTCTTCAATCAAGTCATATTCTAAAACTGGTATTTCTAAAATCTGTTTTATTTCAACCTGTTTTGATTGTCTCAGAGGCACATTATTACTCATTTTGGAAGAGGGTTTACTCTGTGTTTTGCTTCTGGTGTTGTAAGGGTGGACAGTTTCAAATTTTGCTTGAAAAATACTCTCGGATAAGTGCCCAAAGATATTGAGAGATGAATCCTCTTTTTCAGGTACTTCTTCTTCAATTATTCCTTCAGTTTTTTCAGGGGGAACAAAGTTATCATGTGCTTCAAGAATAGTTTGCAAAGTGTATTGTAAACTTTCAAAATTAAGACCTTCAGGGGTAGGATTTGGTCAGTTGGGGGGGAAAGGTTTTCTAAAAGGAGGTTTAAAACTTCCTTTTCTTGGGGATGCTTCTTCAACCGATCTCTTCAAGTATACAACTTGATTCGATAATATTTGGACAACCTTTTTCAAACTTTCTAAGTCTAGAGTTTCTGGTTGGCTTTTAGCTTGGGGAGGCCTTGCAAGGATTTCAATTTTCTTTTTAGAGGATGAAGTTGTTTCAGCTTCACTATTGGGATTGTCTTTCAAAATTAGTATGTCCTTTTCGATTTGTATTTCCTCCTCGAAGGCTTCCAATAATATAGACCTTTTAGACCTTTTAACCCAAATTGCTATATTATTATGCAGGGCTTTGGTGTAATATGCGACAATTAGACTTTTTGCAAGAATTGAATCTACGGGAATTCAAATCTTTAATGTGAGGAATCTTTGGTTAAAATATTTAATTTCTCCTTAGGGTTCATTTTTAGGCTGGAGAGTTCCATCACCAAGACTTCTGGGGTTTTATCGTCTCCAAACTTCTCTAAGAAACAGGTTTTGAATTTGTCCCAAGAGACAATGGTTTGGGGCTGCTTGGCGAAATATGATGTAGAGGCATTTCTCTCAAACATATTAGGAAAGATCCTACATACTACATATTCATTCTCAACACTTCAGAGTCTAAGGGACAACATTAATTTCTTTATGTGATCTTCGACATATTGCTTAGAATCCGGATCAAATTTAGGTAACCATTTCTCCGAGTGTTTTGGCAATGGCTGTTGGGGTCCAGGTACAAACACAACATATTGATCAAGCCACGACCTGACAGGATTATTTTGGTTTTCCATGGGTGCAGGTGGTGTCAAAGGCTAAGATGGTTCAGATGAGCAACTACCTTCATCAGAAGATTCTCCTCTTGAAGAGGATGGAGATGAATGAGGTGGGGAAGGTGGAATACCAGATCCACCGGCTCAAAGAGTAGGTGTATGGTTAGGATCTGTGGTATTATCTCCTATTATTTATGAGAAATCTAAAGGTTGATTGATAGGCCTACCAGGTTTTCTAATATGAGCCAAAGCACTATGTGTCCTTAAGAGTGACCGATGAACAATTTCTTGTACATCAGACCCTTAAGTGTTTGGCATTACTAGCTCAATGGGAATCTCAGGATTTACGTTCGAGGTAGTTATTGTTTCAGAAGTAACGTTGTTGTTTGAGTGACTATGTGTTACTACAGGGGAGCGAGTGTGTCGGGGTGGAGTTTCGCGACTTCCATGTGCCATCAATTGTATTTAGGCCCTCCTTCTAGCCCCATTTGTTGACAGGAGAAAATGACCATCCGTCAATGTAATGCCCCCACCTCTTAGAGAGGCGCTGAGGAGACTCAGTGGCCTGGGCACCCCCACTAGGTCATAGTCTCACATAGAGGTGGGACAGTCAACTGGAAGAACGAGTCTGGTTCGTGGTTGTCTAAATAACCCAAGCCGTTTGGTATAACTCGTTCTGACGGGTTTAATGGCTCTGTTAGCCAATATAAAGTCTTAAAAGAAAATAAACAAGAAAACGAAATAACTTAACTAATTACTAGACACTATATATTATATATGTACATATGCTCTAATATAACTATTATAGGTGTATTTAAGCATAAAATATACAAATATCACTTATGTACATCATTTACAAATTGCAAGTTTTAATCAAAACTTATGAAATCAAATGCGAAAAATAATTTCTTTTAAGAAGTAGATAAAGAAAGCACATTTAAATCTTTTCTTTTTTCCTTTATAAATCTAACTAATCTTGAATTGAATAAACTATGAAACACAGACATACAGGTAGTCAAAAGCTAAGCCAAATATTTTGGTTTCCTTAATATGTAAATGATAGAATTGAAAAAGATAAAGGAGTTAACCTGTTGTCAGTTTGTGAGATGTGTCTAAACGTCTGTATGAGTGAAAAATATCCAACTTCCACGCCCAAGGGAAAAATCTGCAATGGACTTTATGACTGTTTTAAATAAATCCAAAACACGAATTGACCGTTGGGGTTTAATAATAGAGGAGGAAACATAAATTGAACCCTGTGATCTTATAATTGCACATAATTATAGCACGATAAATCTGAGTGTAACTTATTGCATTTCATCATTCAATTAAAATCCAAAGATAAATCCCATCATTCGAATTGGAGATATGATCATAGTATTTATATCTAGAGAAACAAATTATAGATGATATTTATAATATATGTATCCCAAACACAATAGATCATTAAGTCTAAATCTATCAGACCTATTAGTATATCAGGATTAACAAAACATAAATGAAAACATCATTTACAAAAGGCTAAAGCCAAAATTCATATATGTTGTTTCAGAAAGTCTTGGAATCACTCATCCATCTTATGCCTTAGGCCAATATGATTTCCTTTACAAAATATAGAGTATTTAAAGTGTTTATGAAAACTAAACTTCCTATCTTCTAAGATAGGATCATATCTCAAAAAGATCTAAAAATTACAAATATAGAGGGCTCAGAGCAACTCATGATCAAATTATATCTTCGAAATTTATGAAAGTTCTCTCCTATTTAAAAAATAAGCAAAAGAGATATCTAATACACTAATTCGAGCATACTCCATCCCATAAGATCATAAATCAGATACACCCTATCCTGAAAAAACAAAAAGAGAGCAAGTTAAACATTTCATTAACTAACAATTTCTAAATCTATATGGAAAAAATGTCTTGGCTACAGAATCTCTCGATTCTGTACCTAGTCTTATTATTGGCAACATAAATCCAAATCGATCTAAATTGATTAAAGAAACAACAAATAAAACGTGACTGTAACAAAAATCAATCTTAACATTTAACTAATAACAAAAATTGGATCACGATATCTCAGAATTTATCATGGCCTTTACACTGTCAGCGTTTTTTATAACAATATTACCTTTCCTTTTTAGATTCTTCGTTTGCCTCTGTGCATTGGCCTTGAGTTCACGGTTTTCATTTTCCAATGATTTATTAAGAGTCATGAGAGATTTGATCTTTTCTTGAAGAATGGGGGTGTCTATATAGTACTGCCCTATCCAATGCAAAGAAACTTCGCAATGCATAGTAGAGGCAATCTTTTGTGGAAGTGCATAATTGTGTGCTAAAACATCCATGCTACCCACTATTGGCCTTTGACTGAGATTAATTCCTGTAAACCCCTTGCTTTATTTTAGACAGGGTGGGAGATTATTGACATAATTGAATGGTTGGTCTGGTTTGAAACCAAACATATATTCCTATGCTAGAAACCTTCAATCTCGGACTCAGAATCCTCATGGATCTCGCTCGAATCAATTGAGCTCACATGAGGCTTGGATCTATTACGTAGACTCCTTGAAATGAGTCAACCATCCCTCTTATTAAGAAACCCTAACATTGCTTGATTCTTCTTTGACTGTTTGCGAGGGTTTTTACTATCAGATTTTATAGTAGGGTTAGGGAAGACAATCAGTTCATGCATAAGAGTTTTAATAAACTCAAAAATAACCTTCTGTTGTCCACATAAAATCTGATCATGTAATGCCCCTTCACAAGGGTTTTCATCCAAGAAATCTAGCTTTCCACTTGAGAGATCAAGAGGTTTTTCTATCATAGGTTTATCTACCATGGGGGTTTCTACAGGAATTTCTGTAACAAAACCATCTCGAGCTAGAAACCCATCCCAATCATCACCCAAGGTTTTCAAACGATGAACCAACAGTAATTTAATCAAACCATGGTAAAAGAGGATATAATCTAGATTCTACTTCTTGTATCTCTTCTACATTTTATACAAACTTCTTAGAAGGTAAAACAACATATTTAGATGGAATCCAATAAAATGCATGAGAAATCTCACATGGTAAAGGAAAACTAGGCCATAACAACCTTCACAGGTAACAAATTTTTTTAAAACTGCTAACAGACCATGCCATCTAACCTTGAGTAGGGATACTGGAATACCTTTGTCACAATAGTCTATCTTTCTGGAGGTGATGAAAAGACTCCAGGGTACTTCATCCAATTTCAATTTTTTAAACCACTTTTGACCAACGAGAGGGAGCCTTGTTGCTTCACTCAGAAAGTCTTCGATGATCTCCAACTTAATATCACCCACCTTCTCTCTGTATCCATCAAATGTAAGGGCAAATTCTTTGGGCACTTGCAAGTTATACCCCTGGAACTTCTCAATAAACATATCCCAACCCTGTCTCTTCAGATCCTCGCTCACATCATCATAAAGCAACAATGTTTGAGAGCCATTTGGATCTATTCGGACGACAGGGTGGTACCATCACGGGTTCGAATAGATTGTAACAAAGGAGACCCAAACTAATTATGGGCTAAGGGGGTAGCAGTAAAAGAGGCGAGTCTGAGTTGATACCATGGAAACAAAACTAGCAACAGACCAGCGTGACCATAACATAAGCATAAGGGTTTCAGTCACGAAATTCAGGTGTTTCTAGTAATGAAAGTTTTGAGTACAGAGGATAACACAAGACCTTAGCTCATAATGATAGGTCTTTCACTTCAATCTTCTAGCTAAAACGAAGTACAAGATACGATCTTGGTGTGTTTAATTCCCATGACATGTGATAGGTGGACTTGATTTGCAAATTTTAGGAGAGGATACGTTTTTACAATCCAAATGCAAATCGAAAATTTAATATCAAAGTTGATTTACCAAGAATTTAAATGAAAAAGTTTATAGTCCAAGTGTAAATCAACATAGTTATTATATCGATATTCAAACAAACTCAAAAGAAACATCATCCCAATATTGAATAGGAAGTAGCTACAAATCACAATGAACTTTTTAGCAACCAAGCAATGGATAGATTCATAATGTGAAATTAAGTTTAAATGCTCGATTCATGCTTACAGTCATGAATCAAGCATAAAAACGCAAAATAAAAGTAAAACAAGAATAATCAAACATCTTTTTAATAACCGAATAATCACCCTCAAATAGTAATATTTACAGGATGAGGCATAGGCAGCTATAGGAGTTGTCATTTTTCATTGAAAAAGCAAAAACATGTAGGGCTGCCAATGCCTTCTTGGGTTGCAGCTTGGACTGGTTGTCCTGAGAGCGACCATATTTACTCTTTCCCTTGTTTTGTGGGTTGGGGCTGCCTTTTCCTTTCTCTGGATGTGAGGATTTTGCAGATCCAAAATTTCACCTCTTCTGCTTAAATTTCTGCTCAATCTTGACAACATATCTATAAGCCACACCTAATTATGCGATGTGGATAAAATCCATTTCTGTTTAAATGCATCTATGCATACATCCATGGTATTTGAGAAACATATGTTGTTCATAGTGTTTGATGCCCAAGTTGGTGTGCAGGGTATAAAAAATATTGGTGGAATCTCATACTATCTGGTCCCTTTCCTTATACAACATGGTCCATATTGTGTACTAATCCTCATAGCTTCCAACATTGTAGTATTGTTATTTAATGAAATCGTTGAAGGAATCCCGTGTTGGGACGACCACAAATATTACATATTCCTCTATGTCCCTTTTCTTAGAGTAAGTATCCCACCAGTCCTTAACATGGAGAATGACCTTGAGGTGTGCAAAAGTAATCTTTTCCCTATTGAAAAAAGTATGGATTGAAAAATACCCTTCGAGCTTATTCAACAATTTATCTACAACATCTGCATCTATCAGTCCTTCAAATAATGGAATATAAAAATTTACTTGTACCTTGAAGGGGGTTGCATGGCCTCTTGATGAATATGCATCTCTTATGGGCATCCACCGAAGGATCTGTGCAAAGTTTTCCATCATTTCGTTCCTTTGTTGTGCAAGGGATTCCTCGAGAAACATTTTAAAAGGATCTCCTGCTCCATCATATTTATTATCATCCCCCATGGGGTTTTTTTGGGCTCAGTGTGGCCGATATTGCAAAGGATCAACCAGTTTAAGTCCCCACTTCTTGTACCCATATTTTTTCGGGGACATGCATGGAAAAAAAAAATGAAGAGCAGACTGCTCTAATACCACTGATCCATATTTGTGAGCGGAACAAAAAGAATAAAAGATTGAATACAATAAAACAAAGATACTGAGAACAACAACATATATCCAGTGAACAATAACTTCTAATTAATAAATAAAATAGGCTAAAATTGTAAAACCACGGAACTGAAAACAACTTGTTAGAATGGTGGTAGTTATCTCTGAGAAGAGATGTAGCTGCTACGTGCATTTATCTAAGAAGAATGATTACAATGAGGCTCCAAAGGAATTTTTAACATTACTCATCAATTCCAAAACCCTATACATCCAAAAACCTAACCCTAGGAGATGAAATGCGAAAAGTTATGTGGGCCCCGATGGGCAAGTTTGTACCTCAACTTCCATGGGTCGTAAATTTTGCATACGACCTCTATTTTAGGCATGTGATATCCCATTGGAAAGGTATTTTAGAGAACTACACATTATGCTATCAAACTCTAATTCCATCTATAGTTTGATTGTGGAAATCCAAAAAACAATGTTTAGGGCCCCAAAATGTCCCTGGAAGTACATAAAGATGTGGTGACATGAAAACATCCAAAATCATCATGTTGGATTAGGTGGGTTTCCACCAATATCCACCTATAACTTGTGTAGGGCTTCATACAACCACAGAACTGTAGAAACCACAATTACAAGGAATTACAGAAGAACATGCTAAACTAAAAACTATTAATAGGAGCCGGTTGGAATAGGTGGGTGGCCACCAATATCCACCTAGATCACCCTCCCCTAGTACCTATAATATGTTAACTTTTGTTTTCACAATTTCAAAACCCCATTTATGAATAAACGTGATAAGATATTGATGAACAAGGTGAAGGCACCATGATGTGAACTTCCTCCTATGTAACTACATTCTCGTATGACATTTCATGATCCCATTGTTCATTGGCATAAGAACATGTTATTGAAACTATAATACTATGCTTGAAAACCAATCCTAGAGGATTATGCCTATGAAATTGATATTGTGGAAATATGCACTCTAACATTGTGTTAGCTTCATGTCGAGGTTTTTTAGAGTTCGTTAGATCATAATTTTCTATATACATGTTATAGAGAATGAATGTTCTATCCCTAGCATTTTGGCTAATGATGCATTAATACCTTGTAAAATGGTGGTTTGGTAGGAAATTTCACCAAGAATTAGTTTGTTGGGAACATATTTAGGAAATAAGTGAGGGGGGGGAATGACCACATAGATAGTTATATATGTATAATTCTCTTGCATGTACACATTTCCTATGCTTCTCAATAGTCTTATTTCCTCCCTACTCACTTTAAGGAATTCTTTACAAAATATTAATTTATAAAGAGTAACAATGATGTAATCACAAAGATGTACATAGCTTCTGTTGTACTTATTTTCCCACATGGCTTGACAATGAACATGAATTAGAGTTTCTCCCATGTTCTAATTCCAATTCAACCCTGGAAAATGGTTACTAGCTTAGAGAATATCAAGTAAATATGCCATATAGAAGATGGTGAATGTTTTAGAGTTATCTCTTTTATCCCTTTCAATGAATTTCTTCAAATAATGGGATTAAATTTCTCCCCAATTAAAAACTATGACCCTCTTGTAATGACCTTGTGAACTATAGGAAGCCATGCATATTTAAAGGGGATATAGTTGGTCTCTCCATATAATCTACACATATAATAGATATAAGGACTCCTTAAATTGATCATGGTATACATGCCATTAGTTTTCCTAAAAAAAAATGTCTTCCACCCATGAATTGGCCAAAATATTCTATATGTCATTGTCCTAATGAAATTTTTCGACAAAGTAAGTAATCATATATTTCTCAGGTTGGTGAATTCCATAATATTTTTCTATCTTTGATCATTGATAGGAGGCTATACATCTTATTTCATCATTGAGCACAATTTTATTATGAATGTCTCCATCCTTTATCAACCATTCAATAGCTTCTGAATAGGGAATAACACGAGTCTTTAGAGTGATGGTGTGTAAATGAGATCTTTTAATGTTGATACACACCAAATCATCTATGTTTCTCATAAGAGGGTCATTTCCTTGGACTATATAAGGGAGTCTTCTTCTCTAACTCTTTTGTGATCAAATCTTCAAGATCCTTAAATATTTGGCATACTAACCCAATTTCTAATTTGAATAATATAATAACTAGTTTGAATTGCTCAAAAATAGATTTGTTATTGGTTCTTTCCGTTTTGAAAATTGTTTAAGGAATTATAGAAGAAAATTTCCAAAAAAACAATATGTTGTCTATATTAATAATAAAATTGAGATTAGCAATAAAAGTGGTTGCATTTGATCAAATACATACCCAAACAAAAGAA
>JASDQU010028742.1:16122-35195 GCA_032191745.1 Picea mariana
AAGCCCTCCTCTAATGTTTAGGGAGACCAATAAACGGGCCAAGGACATCTCCCTCGACTCCCTGAAAGTGAAATCGACGTCCAAATAAGTGCCCAATGAATTTTCGATTGCTTGGAATACCTTCTCAGACCATAGGTGGGGAGGTAGCCCTGGCAGGCGGACCCAAATTGGGATGCAGTCCACTCGCTCACATGTTGCATCGAAATTTGGATCGCAGAGCTTAAGAAGGACTGGGGATGAGTCGATGGACCAACAACCCGAGAGGGATCGAGAATCCTGAGCTACTTCTACAAAAACAATCAGGAACCATCCCCTTGAGAGGCGACGGATTTGAGGAGGTGAGGGTTGGTTCGACCCCCAGGTAGTGGACACCTAGGCTTTAAGAGTTTTCTCACTAAAATGCCTCCCATAAACCTTCCCCGCCATAGATTTATTCGCTAATTCATCCACTTTAGCCATAGAGAGGTCTTCGCCCAAAATGAGGTTGGAGGAGTTTGAGACTGCCCCAATACACTTATCTTGCTTCTTGTGCATGTTCGAGGTGTGAGTGTCCAGACCCTCAGCAAAGATAATAAGATCTAAATCCTTGTTGTCGTCGTCGTCGATACAGTCCCACCCATTTAGGTTTTATGGTGGAAGGCAAGAGCCGATGGATCCCACTGGCGATCCACCGATAATAGCTTCATAGAGAAGGCCTAAGCCTGCGTTCGGGAATAAACTGGACTCCTAAAAGTCGRGATCTGGCCTAAGAGATCCCARAGAGTGCAGTGTCGCATTTGACTCCACAAGGGGAGGACCCCCGCATGAAGGAGAGAAAAGAGGGGGTTTCGGTAGAAAACTAGGGAGGGAGGATATCGGGGAGACCCAATGGGGGGTGGTTTATGGAGGCGAACTCCCAGGAAAGAAGGWGGAGGAATCCCCTGCTACTGACAAAGATCYCGCCTACCTGAGAGTGTCGAAACGAGGAGCCACCTGAAACCCCTAAKAAATAGCTGCAAAGGAGTGGWTGATAGCTTGCATATGCAGGGAATTAGGATCATGTGTCGAGAAAGACGTCAGAGTTTAGGACATGGGAAGAAAAGATGTCGAGGTTTGTTTAGGCTCCCCCATAAGGAAACCACCTCGGATGTCGACAGGTGCCTCGAGGAGACAAGAGATGAGCTGCCACCTATCAGGAACCAAGGTAGGGTTTCTAAAGGGTCCAACGAATAGTCCACGTCCTCATCATAAGTCGCCATAGTCCTGGGGGAGGGAGTATGCTAGGGAAGAAGAACCGGTGCGCAACCGTTGACGGGAGGAGAACACCGGTCACTGCAGAGAAACCGCTCACAACTAGCGAGGGTTAAGTGTGCGCCTCTGCTGAAACGAAAAACTGCAGAGAAACCTCATCCTCTCTTAAATCTTGTCAATGTACCAAATCAACATAACTCGATTTTTTATTATATATGGCTATAAAATGTATATATTTTTTTCTAAATATTCAAAAATAGAGTTATTTATCTACAATTTTTTTCTATGTATTGAAGTAAAGGTAAACGATGTGTTAAAAATGATGTTTTCCACTATATTTAAAAAGTATGGAACAATAAATTAATTAAGGAGACAAAATTATATGAAAAATCGTAACTTCAAAAAAGTATATGGTAAAAAATATTTTTAAGATTGAAAGAAGCATGAAAAAATGACTAAAAACACCATTGAATAAAAAAAAATAGAAAAATTTGAAAATAGATGAAAAATAAGCATTTAAAAAATAATGTGGAAACATTGTGGATCAAAAAATTTAAAATATCGAAAAACCACCTAAAAACGGAGGGGCGGGGGGTGCTACCGGTAGCACCATTTTTTAAAACATGCTAAAAAATTGGACACCCCAAAAAACGAGAACTTTGTAGAGTTCTCGTTAAGTTGGTAACTATATTGATAAAAAAATTATTGTGCAAAAAGATACAATATGTTGATTAAACATGGTTGCAAACTTGATTAAATAATTCAATTAATAAATGTTTGATATAATTAATATTTTAAGTCAGTTTTTTGGATTAAATTATATATATATATATATATATATAATTTATTCTTAAATATTTTTAATAAAATTTTCATTAATTTAGATCAAATGAAATTGATTATAGTTAAACTTAAGGAAATAATTATTCCTTCAATTTATATAGTAATACTAATAATAATCTAATTTTAAGGTCACAGCCAAGCTAGACACCAAATTAGTGTATGAGACCCCTTGTTTGTGGGACAAGGGACCCCCTCCGCACAACGATTTGACTGCTAAAGTCTACTAAGATATACATACCCTAGTGATAACATCATGCATATTAAATCATGAAAACAATTAGTATTATTATTATTATTAACAAGTTTTTTTTATAAAATTATTATAAATAATAAAAATAAATTTACTAATTTATTGTAAATTAATACATTCAAAATTTATTATTTTCATTCTTTAACCTTGAAGCTCAACTATCATTCAATTTACCATAGAATAATATTTTTAAGGTTGATTATCATGCTTTAGCATTGAATCTCAAAATGATAATTCATATTAGGTACATGTAAATTAAAAATCCGCTCTTACATATGGTGGTGAAATCTTAGTATTGTAAATTGCAAATGACATAGTAGGAAACTTATCGTTGTGCTGGGATTTAATTCCTAATATTGTATTATGTGTCGATTAGGGTGACTATTTTATGGACCCGGCTTATAGCTTATAGTAACCATTGATTACATGTATATATTTGATTAAATAAATTAATGCCCTACTTGATTAATATTTTAAATCGTTTTTTAATAACTATTTTTTTTTTTAATTTATTGTTAAATATTTTTATTAAAATTTTCGTTAATTTTGATAAACTTAAAAATATTATAATTAAATTTAACAAAATTTGTATTCCTCCAATTTTATGATGATAATGATGGTTAACACCCATTGAGACTGTTGTTCCTGAGTCTGTACTTAAGGCTCAAAAGCACAGTGTCAAGGCATCCGAAAGTGGTTAGGGTAAGGAGAAGGGAAAATGTCAACCTTCGGAGAAAGAGTCTAAGGGAGATTTCTTCGTTGAGGTTGTCTGGCTTCGAACTGCTCTTGAATAGTTATGTCACATTCAATGGCTGCCCATGATTGTTCAAGCTTGGCTCGGTTAATGGTTGTTTTAAGGATAATGTTGAAGAGGTTTAAAGCGATGTGCGTTTGGTTCAATAATTCGGGTTCAACGTTAGGTTGAGTTGGTGTAGGAACGTTCATGGGGGAACAGTAAAGATATAAAATATTCTTACGAAAGATTAAGTGTTGTCTCAATTTGATCTTATAAAAGAGAACTTACAGTTGCAGAAATAACATATAGATGCAAATCTAACGCTCGTTCCCGTAACTGTATCATATTTTCATAAAAGGGGTGAGATGAGAGAAAAACATTGAGCCATTTACAAAGTAAAGTTCCAACCAGTGGAAAACTCACAACATAAACGGGAGAGGAAAAAATGTAAGAAAATAACCGATGTAACAAAGAATATATGTAGAATWCYRAAACTGYAGATTGGTCTTACACARCTGATAGYTGRTGCAGAGGAAAGGMAATAAACAATTAMAKAAAACCCAAATTCATTCGTTAWAGTAGTGGTCRTACTAAATTACAACGAAGCACATCAATTATGAAAYATGAATTGAAATGTAAAAATGAGATACAAGGAAGCAAACTTGTGATACAGAAGTGACRGAATTGAGAATCTCCAGATCTGCTTGTATTAACTCTCAATGTAAAAACTCTATTACAAATARCTCAAAAAGAGTCCAGCCCTGTTTATTTCTCTCTGGGGTATATTTATACAATTTCTACAAAGCAAGTAGAATCTCAATGGTCGCAAAAATTTCAGTTATGACAGAGGAGAGAGCAATCGCTCCATCTCCCATATTCTGTCTTCATCTAGTGTCAGGTGCTCGTCTTCGCGCGGCCTCGGTGCAGGCGATACATCTTTCCACGAGTTGAGATACGAGCCGTGAAAGTTCCGCTTGACAGTTGGCCTCGGCGAAGTAACATTCTTGGGCTAACTGTTGCATCTTGTCTCCCATTTGTGCATCGATGATGTCGAGGGCACTTAGTTGCGCGCTGGGTTGTATCAGGTGCTTGTCAACTCGATCCATGTCCACCATGTTCATTTGAGAGATATCGGCCGAATCTCTCTCATCCTTCTCTTTCAGATTGAGCGAGATCTGTTCTACATTCATCTGCATTAATGTTTCAGCGTCGCCTCCACTGTCCATACCCAACAGCTCGCCATCTATAATATTGAAGGCTTCTTCTAATGAATTGGTTACTTTTTGGGTTTGTTCCTTGCCTAGGGCGATGTTATGCTCCCAATCCTTCAACATAATGTTACCTCTAGTTTGTTCTGGGATGGAGAGTCTGGGAGAACTTGCCGAAAATCTGTAGTTCGTGGCTATCACCGCCTCCTAGAAGGCGACCCGAGCCGCTTCTGCATCCCTTTCTCTGACAGTCAGGTTCTCGGAAACTCGATGCATCAACAGACAATCCTCTCGAATCGCTCCTACTTTGGCGAGCAAACTCCGTTGTGCAAAAGAGACCCTGCTCCAAATTTCGATCACTCGGGATTTAAACCCCTCAACGTCGATCATTTTGCTTTCGACGGTCTCTACCTGAGCCTGCAGTTCTGTAATCATAGTCCTTTGTTGGCCCGACTGTATCCGACCATCTCGGATCATCAGATGTGCTTGCTCCAGCTTGGCTTTGAGCACTTCTATTTCATTTTTATCAGCTAGTCGGGCCAGTTCTATCTCCCCGCTCACCTGACCTTTAGCATTTTCTGTGGCCGAAGCTACTCTGGCTTCGAGAGTCTTGATCAGGCGATTTTTCCTTTTGAGATGGTTTTTTAACACTCTGACTGAAAATTGATTCGCCGATGCATACGCTCCTAGCGTTCCTGCGATCTCCGTGGCGAATTGCTCATTCTTTTTGTGCTTTCCATCAGTCATAACCTTGAACTTTTTAGCAGTCGATTCTCCCTCCTGGTAGAATTCCCTTTTCACCACCGCTTTCCTCTTTTTGTCAAAGAAGAACTCGTTTGGAGGAAGTTCTTCTGCTCTGATAGGCCTCAGTTCCTCATTGAAAATCCATCATTCTTCTATATTTCCTTGCGTCGACTGCAAGGGGGTGACAGAAGTGATGGGTTCCCCGATTTGTTTCGTTGCCTTTCCTGGGGTGACGACCGGGTCCTGCTTCTTCGGAGGTTTGGGGGTCTTCGTCTCAGTTTCTGGATTTTGTTTCTTTGGCGGGTCCGAATTTTGTGCCTCTGCTTCGGGCTTCTTCGTTTTCTTCTCCTCATCCTATCTTTTTTCCGAGCCAGAAACTGCATCATTGGGGTCTTCATCATCCTTCGGTTCTGTCTCAGAAACGCCCGGGCTCCCTCCTTGCAACACAGCGGGAAGACAACTTCGTTTGTGTTCCTGAAATTTCAATACAGAGGCTATGTCTTCGGGTGCTAAAGATCGGATCCAAGCTAGCACTTCTTCATAAGATCTCGCCCCTCGAAAAACGTCATCCGAGGGTGAAAACTCATGTTCAAACCTCTTTAGCCCACAATTAGCTAAATGGTTGCTCACAATTTTCTGGGGATCATGTTTTTTATACTCAATGGAGACCAAACTCAGGTCTTCCAGGGATGCAGCCTCAGCTTTGGCATGCCCGAAATCCAATAAAGAATAAGAATTTAGCCGAACGGGAAAAAACGACCATAATTTTTTTGAAGATGCTTTGAGTTCTTTACTCACTCCACCAATCACTGTTTGTCGGACAATCTCGCGGCAAGCCAGCTTGTCGGGGATGAACTGTGGTAGCGCAAGCGGGGGAATAGCAGCTCCGAACACTCTGAAGTAGGAGAACTCCGCCTCCACGTACCAGTCCGCTATACCACTCAGATTTGCAGCAATGTTGTCCGAGATACGAGGTGGCGGGTGACCAAAAATGACGATGTGGAGGGGCACCATCACCCAGTTGAAAATTTCGTAAATGAATTTGTCTGCTTTATGCTCCCACAGTTTGTCGTGATACTCATGTACGGGCTTTTCTTGGACTGGATTCCAAGCCCAGCTCATCAAAGGGAATGGTGTCATGGAACATACCGCGTCCATAATATATGCAGACATGAAAAATGAGGACGGTCTCCCACTTGCCTTCTGCTCCCGATACTCTATGACCCAGTTGTCCAAGCTGTCCGAGAGTATCTTTGCCCAATTAAACGAGCAACCTTCTGCGACCTGAAACATGAGAGGCACCCACGCAATGTAGAAATGCGATGTGTCCTCTCTTCCGAATAGTCGGCATGTCATCATTGCCACATACTTATACTGTGGCTCCAGCGAAGCGATTGAATAAACGCCCTGGTCATTTGCTCTGAATTTCGTGGAGCGCGAAACCCAATCCTTTATCAAACAGGGCATGGTTTTGTCATATTGAGTGCACTCCTTCTCTTTGAATTCCTCCAGGAATTCAGCACCATACGTGTATTCAGATGTCGTTGGGAGCTTATACATGGTTTGGATATGCTCTGGTCTAAAAGTCCTGACCGTGACCTGCTGGTCGTTCATTATAGTTCTGGAGGGTAAGTCTATGTGATCCAACGCCCATCGGATCATATCATAATATGGAAGCAACCGTGGTCTGGTTGTTACCCTGTGCATTCTAGATTGAACAACTATCTTGTATTTAGTGTTCAGGTCATCATTTTCATTGTCGTCGGAGTCTGAATAATTCACCAACTCAGATTGCAGAATATCTGAAACAAACGACCAGCTAGGGACCGAGTCGACACTCTGGGGCGAAGTGTCAGAGACATTATCCAAGCCTTGCCCTGCAACCTCGACATTCGCCTTTGCTGCTTTCCGTGGAGCCATAGCTGAAGCTTGCGTTTTCGCCCTTCTACGATAGAACTGCATATACATGCAGAAATTAGCTCACTTGGAAAATGACGAGCTATGCGTGCTTATGAAAATGCTTTCCTTATAATAAAATGAAACTCTTATATATATTTGAGCCTGTCAAATCGTAATTAGAAACAAATTTATTGCGTAAAATCCGATCTTATATTCGTGGATTCACCCTAATTCTCCATTAATGTCATCAAATTTTTGGTGGTTTGACAGTCAGTCGGAATAGGGAGAGAGATGTCTACCTCGGGAAACGTGCAAGCCTTGGGGCGCGGGATATATCTTGCCTTATCTTAATTTTTCAAAATTTACCACCTTTCATCAATTCCTCACTGTTCGCTACTTCGTGGATTTTATTTTAACATTCTGAGTTCCCAACTCGCGAGATCGCGAGGACCGACTTTGGCTTGATTAACTGTAATCGCGATTTGGAGTATCATTAATTTTGTAATCCATTTATTCACCATATCGCAACTCGGAACTTCGAAGGCAAGCTTCTGGGAGATTAGTATGCCGAGTCGCGAAACCGCGAGATGGCGACAATTAAGACTCAATTAAGGGGAAGAAAATCCTAGATTCGACGATAAATTAGTCTTGCTATAAATACGTCGCGACTTCGTGAGTCAGGGTTTTAGACGTCGTAACTTTCGAAAAGATAGTGTCAAGTGGCCAAACGTCGAGAACCAATTTAACCATGGTTAGCTTTTTGCCTTTAATCCTTGACCGGGGTTATCCCAAAAGTACCTCGTGTTCTCGGTTCTTGGGGCTGAAAAAATAAAAACTTGGGTTTGACAAATGTCGAGGCGCGAATCCTCGATGACGTCTAATCATGAGTTAAAAGATTTTACCCTAGTTAATGTCTTGGGCGAAAATTTGAAAACGACTTCGTCGTTTCGTGACTCAGGACGTGTGGACTCAAAGATTAAAGTATCTGACTTGCGAGATCCCGAAGTAAAACAAAAGAGCGGTCATTCTTACGAAAGTGGACTTGTTTTGAGAGTAGAAAAAGTATCGCTGCTTACGCGACAAGGTTGCAGAGCTTCAAAGTTTCGGGGGGGGAATCAAAAGGCCATCTTTAGAACTTTAAGTATCCAAAATGAAAATTGTGACAGGTAAAAAAAAAAAACAAGGGCGGCTCCAACAGAGACCAAAATTGGTCTATCAGACCTTAAGAAAAGCAAGAGGTTACTTGGATTTCTTTAAAATATTATTTCGATGCTTGAAAAACATTAAGAGAAGTGTTCCAAGATCACTAAAGTTTTGATGACTTAGAAGATTAGGAAGGTCGGTATTGTGACAAATATTGGAAATTGGTATCTAATTTGGGTATATGCGGGGCATTCTAGAAGAAAGTATTTTTCATCTTCAACCCTCTTGGTGTCACAAAGGTGATAGATTATTTTTTGCCATGGTGTTTTGGGGATTTTCCAATGCCTAGTTTCACCATGTAGCTCATGAGAAATAGTTATTATTTTAGCAATATTGATTCTCTTCTTTACGCTAGTCAAAACATAGAGATACTTTTGATCTTCAAGGTTAGAKTTAAYCACCTCCTTACAATATCTTAATTTTCTAATATCCTCAAATTATTTATCGCACCATAGATTCTCCTTAAATTCAGATTGTACAATATTTTTAATATCRTCGATATTTTGCATAATAACTTCTTCTTTTATTCCCCAATGATTTAGCCAAGACTTGGCATCATTACATCATCCCCACTTGAGTTGTTGGTTATTTTGGCTAGAGTTTGAAGMAATTTTGGGGAGCCTCTTGTTATTCATGTTGTTTATCTTGTTCTTTTACATTAAGAACTAATCATAGTTGTACTCTCAATGCGGAAAGGCTCACTTCGATGAGGAGGATAGGATAGGGTGTATTTCCCTTAATTTTGAGATTATAAGTTATAAAATTCTTTTGGATATGCTCTATCTTTCTCCGTGATTCTCGAGAGATATTGCATCCCCAAACTTCACATCCATATAAGATAACAAGAGTGACAAGAGTCTCAAAGAGGAACTTTTTCTTATCCCATAGCCAAATGTTTGTTAATTTACAATTATTTTCAAACCCATAATAAGCTTTCCACCCTCCATTTATCCTTTTCTCAATGCTATAGTTTCAATTGAGCTTGTGATGAATATCAATTCCAAGATACTTTTATGAAGGCACTTCCTCCAAGATAGTATTGTCATATACAAAATTATTGTAGGTGATCTTGTTGGATTTAATGATCATAACCTTTATTTTGACAGTGTTCACAGTCATACATGTACTAGAGCAGAAGTCCTTGAGGATTCTAAGTTGCTTACTAAGGTCATAGAGATTCCTTTTCATAAGAACAATATCATCAACATAGAGTGTTACACATTATTTTGGTCACCCCAGTGATCCATTGACAACACGTGTTCATGTTCCCATAAAAATATAAAAATATTCTTTCTCCATGAGGAAAGTGATTGGATTTCTCTTCTCGAAAACCCTATTAAGGAAGGTCGTCGCACCCTGCAAACTGCATGGGGTGCGACGATGCCTGATCATCACCCCCTGCTCTAGAGCTGGACTGCGACGTCTCCGCAGGTTGCACTATACCTAGGGTGCGACGATGTCAAAAAGTTAAGAAAAGGTCAAGTTTCACGAAAGTTCTAGAAGGGGATCTTCTAGAAGATGAGGTGGCCTCCGAACGGTTTGGATCTTACTCACTTCTTTGATTTGGTGGGATCATCCTAATATCCTCACCCATCTCTCTTTCACACTATATAAAGAGGGATCTCTCATGGAAAAGACTAAGGTTGAATATGCTAAGAATTGGATGGAGAATTCTACTTCAACTCATGCTTGAGAGATTCATTTCAGTTCATCAAGTTATTGTGGATCTTCTTCATTCAAGGTTGGAGCAAAGGGCCATCAAAAGGGGACCTTGCGACATCAAGGCTTTGGTTGTAATCTCCACTTTATTTCAATATGTTTCTTTCCCATAAAACTACTTTTGTTTTATTGTATGATTCCTTGATCACATACATAGGTTCTTGTTGAGTATATTGTATTGTTTTCACTTTGGTTGACTTGTGTTCCCTTGCAGGTTCAATTTCATTGGAGCATTGGAACGGAGCTAGGATGGCAATGGCAAGAGGAAGCAACATTTAAACGGTATGTTTTCTATCTCTTGTTAACTAGTAAACTCAATAGTTAGAGCTTAGGGAAAGTATCATATTCTGTTCTATTTTTTTCTAGTTCCGGGTGGATCTAGGGAGATATGTTTATGTCCGCATTTACCGATTAATCTGATAAAAAAATTGGCGACCATACTGGGGATACAAATTCCTTTTGGTTTTTTGCTTCTTGTTTTCTTTTAGCCTGCCTTCCTCTGATTAAATTCATTCTTTGAGTCTGTGGGTGATCCATTTGGACTCCTTGGGTCTGAAAGTTCAGTTAGATTTTTTGTCTTTCTTTCATTTTTTCCTCATTTACAAAGATCGTCGCAATGTACCATATTGGCAGCTTACGATGACACTCAGACGTCACACTCTGTTTGTCCAATCCAGTGCGGTGACATAGCACTGTGCTCTGTTGATAGCCTGCGATGACCTTAGCTCGTCGTACTGTGCCCTACTATCAGGTTGCGACGATTCCTGTAGGATTTGTTCGAGTGAGCCAATTTGTCTTTTTTCATCCAGCTTTGCCTTAGTGGCCTGGGGTGAACTTCTGATTCCAGTGTTTGATTGATTCATGAGTTCAAAGCTTGCTTTTGATTGGTTTTCAGTGATTGAAAGTCTTTCTTCGTAATTTTGCAAGCTTTTGCTTTTGATCTTTGTCACAAGGATATAATCTCGAGATCTTGATCTGAGTGCTTGTTTGACAAAGGGTCTTTGATTTATTTGAGGTTTTGGATTGATTTCACTTACCATATTGTTTGTTGATTGAGAAACACTTTTTGTTTCCATTTGACAAGAAGTTTTCTTATCTTTTTCATTTTTGTCTATATTACAAGTTTGATTTGGGAATTGTGTTGAGAATGTCTTGATTTTATTGCATTACACTTTCTTTTTCCTTGTTATATCTCTAATTTGATTTGAAAAAGAAAGGACTAAAATCACTTCTTATTTGTAGTAATTTCTTACAAGAAAATTCTTGCATTTGAAATATTTGTTAAAGAGAAGAGTTGGAAAATTTTGTAGTTCATGATTATTTGGAATTGTGTTCATTCGAAATTAAGAAATTACAATTTGTAGTTTTTTTGTACTTCAAAAGAATACCTTCTCCCTATTGTAATTAGAGTTCATTGAATTGAAAGTTTGCACATTCATCTCTTCTTTCATTTTATTGGGTCAAGGTCATAACATCATGAGTTTCATTTTCATCTCCCTTTTGAGTAAACAACAGCCTCTAAAATACAACGTAATTTTAAAATTTACTAGCAACTTTTATTTTCTAGGAATTATTTTCACCAACATAAGCTAGGATAACACTTTGGAATAGGTTGTAAGGCACACTCTCCAAAGCATCAAAACACACAATAGTATCTTGTGATATGGAGAGTTCAAATCCAATTGCTGCATTTTGTCCTGGGAAGTCCTTCTAACACAAGGGTCAATCACGAGGCCGCATTAGAACTAACATATTTACTCACCCCGCTTTGTTGGTCTTAATGTAGAGATTGCACGTATTATTGGGGGTCACTTAAAGGTATACTCACGATTATGTGTGGGAGCCTCTCAAGTTGATTTTGGGCTAGATACCCTGCCTTTGCGCGTGGATCGGACTGCCGACTATTTCCCCAGGCATCATTGTTGTAATTGGTAACCTTAGTAGCCTATCTCTTTAGGGTCTTTACACGAGGTGACTATGAAGGTCAAGTCTTCACGGTACCTGGAATCGACGTTGGCCAAACTCACTCGGGATCCTTGGAGGGTATACCCATGATTATGTGTGGGAGCTTGCACCAGGGTGTAAGTCCGTTAAGCAGGCCGTCAATGTAACTTTTCCACCCACTTTATCCCAGCCCCTTCTTGTCTTGATTTCATGTCGTTGGATTTCATCACCAACTAGTGAATTTGAAATAAAAAGGTTTGTTTGCTTGGTTTGATTTCTAGAATTTATTAGTGAGTGTTGTTTCTTTCTCTAGTTGGCCATAGATTTTTTCCGTTCTTTATTTGGTTCAGCCAACATCAGCTTTCGTCGTTCATGTAGGATGCAAGGAATACCCCTGGAAGATCTGAAAGGTTACCTTCCTTTGCTTCCTAACTCACCAGAGGGCTCTCCCGAGGGAGCGGTCAATAACAAAGTAGCCTCACATGTTGGAAGTCTACACTCTTTAGAGGGATTCCGAATTGTTTCAGGTTCTTTAGAGGCTTTCCGACTTCCCCCAAATCCATTATTGAGTATTAGACAAGACACACATTTGCTCCGGATTAACTCATCGGGAGAAATTGTTGTTGTTGAGAGTACTGGAGTACCTACTAGACCTAACCCAGGGTCTGGAGTAGATGATCCACTTTTTCCAAGTGAATCATTTAGAACCCCGACTCGCACTACTGGAATTGTTAATCCTAGTTATGCCCCTTCTATAGCACGTGATATTTATGACAACCTAGGAGTGAGTCCTGATCAACCTATGGTATCGCAAATCACGGAGACGTCTGTTACCTATACGGTACCTTTAAACCATTTTACTGGCACGACCAATAGTTTCACCACAGTTTCAGACCAATTATTGGTTGGTTCTCACTCAATTCTTCCTCTCCAGATGGCCCATTCTACTATGGTCCCACRAGCTACAACTGTTTCTACCATAAATGTGGTTATCTCTCAAGCTCCTATTGGAACACCACTTCTGCTTAAACCAAATCCGTCACTTCCCCTTGGGTATAATGCTTTGAATACTTCCATTGCTATCCCTACCCAGAATCCATTCGGGGGGTCTGGACTTTTTATTCCTCCTGGGTATAATGTTGCTAGTCAGTCTTTTCCTACACCTGCCCAGGTTGCGGGACAACCTCAACTTGGGGGGCAACCTCAAGTTGGAGTCCATAACCCAGTTTATGGACAAAATATACCTGTGCTACAATCTCAACCTTGGAATCTTCCTTTCTAAGGAAATCCACAACTGTCTGGGGGGCACCATCCTCAAGTTAATTCTTTTGTACCCCCTAATATTGGTCATCCATATCCAAGTTCTATGAATTCTACTCGGGGTCAAAATTTTGAATCTAATGTTCCTTTCCAAGGGAACATACCTAATCAACCAACCCTGTTGGCTATTTGCCTCAAAATCCTCCACAACCGAATCTGTCAGGACTATCTAACTATTTACAAACCGCTTATGGTCCAACTGGTATACCTACAGGACTTCCTCCTCAAAAATACCAGTTTCCTCAAGTGAATAGATAGTTGCCTTTTTTAGCCACTTTGGATTTACCGAATTTGTCTGGGATTTTGAATGATCCTATTTTACATTCTCCTTATTGGCCCATCATACTGGCCAAGTTACCATCTGCCATTCCTAAGTTTGATGGTCGATCGGGAGAAGACCCGAACAATCACATTATGACTTTCCATCTTTGCACTCATCCAACTCATTGATGGATGACTCCATAAGATTACGACTTTTCCATTGAACTCTCACGGGTTCGGCAGCAAAATGGTACATTGAGTTACCACGAGGATTCTTTAATGAATTTAATACCTTAGCCATGGCCTTCTTAACACATTATCAGTTGCCAATTCGATATGATACATGAACCGAAAATTTGAGTTCTTTTAAACAATCTTCTTCCACTGATCACATCCATGAGTGGAGGAGGAGAAGACGCTTAATCAAAGTTCCCATTCTTGATTAATTGTTGGTTGAGTGGTTTACCAAATCACTCATTGGGCCCATAGATCGTGATGTGGACATGGGATGTGTCGTTACTGAAGAGCAGGAGATTAGTCATTCTCAATATCTAGATCTCGTTTATTCACAAATGGGAATGCTTTACGACTTGATCCCTGACGCTCCTCATCCTTCCATGAATCCTACCCCAACACCTCCAGTAGCTTCTCATGTTGTTGATGGTGTGATGGGAACCTTTCATGTTGAGACTTCGTCCACGCACGCCAGTCATACCAATCTTAAGTCTACCACTTCTAGTGTACAACATGCTCCTACTCCTACTCCTTCTGCCAGTAAAATTTCTGAAGTCAATTCGGTTCAATCGACCCCTACCGGTAAAAATCAAAATAAAAAGAAAGGGAAGGGTAAGAATAAGGAGGAAAAAACTAACAATCAACAGTTTGACAAATCCAAAACGCAACCCGTCGATGAGAAATATAAATGTAAAGCTCGTTACCCTTACCTTATTTTTGGTGACGATCATTACATGAAAGATTGTCCAAGATGCGCTGGGGTTACTAAGTTCCTCCAAGGGACCAGGAAACCTCCTACACCTGTCATTTTGTCACAACCTTTCCCTTCTCAGCAGCAGGCCCAATAGGTCATTCATGATCAACCTTCTCCTTCTGCCTCATCTTATGTCCTTATGTGTACTGATGACTCCAAAAAGAACGATGTTGCAATCACAACTCAAGCCAAAGACTGTTCTCCATCGAAAGAGAAAGTTGATGATATACCACCTTCGTTGGTTCAACTTCCTCCCCCAACTTCACCTCCAAACGGTCCTCTTCATCTCGAACGACTGGGTCTCGACACATTTCTTTGCCATCCTCCCAAGGGTGTTGTTCAAAAGTCTTCATTTAATCCTCATGCACGTGTTGCCCAAAACTACAGTATTGTAGAAGACCTTGCACAAGAACCCTCTGCGATGTCGGCTCTCGAAGTCCTTCAAAGTTGTCCTACTCAACGAAAGGAATTGTTAAAGGCTATTGGTGGAATTGATCCTACCAATACTAATTTAATAATCTTTGACTTGGAAGATCACATTCCAAGGCTTCCTCCTCTATTAGCATTTCAGATCCAATTTGTTGTTGAAAACAAGAATATCTGTAGAACCATTATTGATGAAGGAGCCTCGACTTGCGTTATTTCTGTTACTTGTTGGAAAGCTATTGGCTCTCCTTCCCTTACCAAGTCACACAATACTCTCAAGGCCTTCAATGGTACAAGTTTTAAACCTTACAATGTTCCTTCGTTGTCTATTATGTTGGAAGGTAAGTCGGTCAATGTCGAGGTTGAGGTCTTCGATGCACCTCTTGATTATAACCTTCTACTTGGCCATAGCTGGATTGATTCCATTCGTGCAGTTGTGTCAACCCTTTTTGGTGTGTTACGTTTCCCGCACCAAGGAAAGGTCGTTACTGTTGACCAACTGGCCTTCTTTAATTCTGATTCCCGTACTAGAAATGTTCCTTTTATCTCGAAGGCGCCTCCCGGTTATCCCGGTTATGAGAATGTCGGCAAGGGTCTTTTGAAAGATTCAACTTTGATGGGTGCATTTCCAATCCCACCACTCGATATTCCCCCTCCTTTTGTTGCCTCGATAAACATGATATCGACCACTGTTCGTGAAACCCCAGAGTCATATGACCCGTGGATAGTACATAACCCTGGTGATTGTCTTCATTACGGTGGCAAGATGTCTTTAAGTCTGGTCAAATCCACTTATCAAGATATTCAATCGACAACCCCCTCTCCTCCTTCTCTCTGCGATACATCTCCTGATCTGTTTCACATGATCTTTCCTACTGATGAGATGATCATGTCATTCATGTCTATGGAAGATACTCCATGGGACGATGGGCATCATCGTTGTATTCTCTTCCTAAAGCCTAATACCATATAGAGTTACCAACGGGTTTCGACTCCATCAACTGTTGTTGTTATTTCTTCTATTCCTGAGTCAATACACAATGTTTTGTACGAAGGGAACTTGAGCAATATTTCACCTACCGTTCCTCTTGACATATCGATTAAACATGGAGTCGTGGAAAATGTTCATATCGAAGCCTCATGTTCTACGGATGAGGTTCACACTTATAAATCCCCTTTTCAAGAATTTCGTGATGTTTTTGTTGATATTATGGTAGTTGCAGGAGGTATTTACCTCCACCTGTAAACCTGACGAGAATAGAATACTCCGGAAATCCCAAAAGAAACCCTAATGAGTTGGATAATAACCCTAGAAGACATGTCGGCTCAAGAGAATAATCTATATTAGGTTATTAGCCTCCAAGAGAAGAAGTCGGCCAGAAGAATTAATATATACTAAATAGACAGATACCCAGAATGAGAAGTCGGCCTAGGCAGTTAGCCATAATTAGTAAAAGTACAGGAGGCCAGTTCTCATTATGGCAGACAGTCTTAGAATTGCAGAGCAACAACTTATGCACACTGCAGTGCCCAGTCTTGTGCACAGGTTTGAGGAGAGTTGCCATTACAATTGTTGCAACTAGCAGGTCATGTTTGGCTTGGACTATCTCTTGGTTAGGGTTTGGACTATTTGATCAGCTCTTGTTGATGCACTATCCTTGGGGAAAGGTGCGCTACCCTTTGTTTTGCTATATAGCCTAGGGTTTGCTTCCGAAATGATTCTCTGTCAAGGTTAAGGTGCTCAGAGGGTGGCTTCGGCCTATGGTTGGGTGACAATAGTGATATTGTCAATGGTAAAATGAGCACATCCATTATATTCTAACTAACCGAGCACACCCATTATGGTACAACGAGCACATTCATTCAGTCTAACCGCTGGAAGAAAACATAGTTGTAAGGATATTAATCTCATTGAAGAACTGTCGCTAGGGTTTCTTGCAAGAGCAGTCACCATAGCACTGTCGCTAGGGTTACTAATAGGTGTAGTTGTAGAAACCCTAATCCTCTTGTTGAGGTACCTTAAATGAAAGGATTGACCTAATCTCTGGATGGATTAGTGTGCCCTAGCCTAGCGCATCTCCTGGTACTCTTAGAAATCCAAGACGTGAAGCTTGAGATTTTGGTCAAATCTAGGGTTGACCAAGTCAAAGCAGCCATGACTTACTCTATGAAGTTAGAGAACAAGTTAGATGGAGCTTCTAACTTCAGAGCATGGAAGACAAGGATTGATCTCATCGTTGCCAAGAATAAAGTGCTGAATATCGTGAAAGGAAAGATCGTGAAACCAGAGTTTGAAGAAGGGAAAGAGAAGGAACTGCAGAACGTTGCAGCTATGGAGAAGTTCAAAGACGGTGATATCAATGCCATGAGTATCATAGTGGATTCTATAAAACACCACTTGATACCCTACATCTCCCATCTTGACTCATCGAAGAAGATGTACGATGCCTTAACAAACCTCTTCTCAGTCAGAAACATTGGACAAGTAATGAGTCTAAAGAATGATCTCCGTGACATGAAGATGAATGATGATGACAACATAACATCATACTTTATGCAAATCTGTCAGTTAAGAGATCAACTACAAGCTATTGAAGAGATCATTTCAAAGAAGGAATTGGTAAACATAGTACTCAATGGTCTTCCCAAGACATGGGATGCATTTGCCACAAACATGAACACAAGGAAGGAGTATCCTACATTTGAAGAAATTTGGACTTGCTGTGCTAAAGAAGAATCTAGGATTAGTGCAAAAGAGAAACCCCAAAATAAGTACGATGATCAAGCCTTCACTTCAAGATTCAAGAATTTCAGGAACAAAAGGAAGTTTGGTTCAAGGAGGAAGCCAAATAAAGAGAAAGACATTTCATAAGTACAATGCTTCAATTGTCGAAAGTATGGTCTCTACAAGAATCATTGTCCCAAGCTAAAGAAAAGGAAGGAGAAACACGAAGCATCAGTTGCCGAAGAAGAGGAACCCACAAAGAAGACTAAGCAGAATGAAAGAGATTTCTTCTTCTGAGGTAACAATACTCTTCTTAGTTCTTGTACATATCTTGTTTGCATAAGTCTCTATACATATCTTGTATATCTATCTCTCAAAAGATAATATGTTCCAATAAGAACTATATCTATGGAAGAACAATAAGATAAGTATTGCTATCACTATACAAGAAAGGACGAAATATATCAAACAAATCGTGTGGAACCTATTACAAGATAAGCCAAAATCAGAATCAATCTTGAAGAAACCTAGAAGAAAGAAGTTAGCAATCAAGAGAAAATTGGAGAAAGATTTATGACGCTTTGCAGAAGACAATAAGGATGCAGAAGAAAACGCGGACTCTTCTAGATGGAGGGAGCCGATTATATATCACCATAAAGAAGAGCATGTATTCATACATGAAGCAAGGATTAGGAGGGAGCTAATCCTATGATCCATTGAACACGATGAAGTATATATCCATGGTAGCAAACATTAAAAGCAATACGTGTTCAGTTCGACTTTAGAAGAAGTCTTCTTCGAAGAGAAGCCTTAAAGTATCCATGGTTGTCCATTCACATCCGTGATCCTATGATGAAAGGGAAAAGTGGAATCTTTAGGGCATGGAATCTATAATAAACTCCATGGACCCAAGAGCTAAAGAAAAACATGAAGAAGAACATGAATATTCCAAGAAAGAAAGAGAAGCCAGAACAACTAGTCATTGTATCGAGAATCACAAGATTACCAGCTTGATATGAACTCACTAAAAACAATCAAGCAGAGGAACTGAAAGTCGTGATGAAGAACAATGTATGGAAGACTTATGAATGAAAGCATTGCAAGATCTAGAACTAGAGGTTCTCCCAGATGGAGGGAGAAGACTATGATGATTACTTGTTTTAGTAAACCAGACATATCTCTACATGAGTCATTATATCATCTGCAACATCCATGAGTTGGAATTCTACATCAGATAAATGCAAAGACTGTTCTCCAAAGAAATTGAACAAAGAGCATATGAAGAGCAACCTCAAGACTTTGAGGCATACCAGAAAGAGACCCTTGTATGCAGATGGAAAAATATAACTTGGTGGAGAACCTCCAGTGCACAACAGAAGCATGGTGAATATTTTTCTATAAAAAAGATATTGTATCAAGATGATTACTCAGTAGATCAGATCTCATGATGACAGAAGAAGTGCCACATGGATATGTTCCAGTATTCCAAACAATTATATACTTTATTGATAAGAGCTACATGAAGCCTTCAGAGAAAAACTAGTGTTCCAAATCGAAGTACATTTGAAATCAAGCAT
>JASDQU010028744.1:0-26626 GCA_032191745.1 Picea mariana
CTGTGGAGACATCATCGGCTGATTTCCCAAAAAGGACATAGAGTGTTGGGCATGCATTGTATTCGAAGGACTTTGGGAAGGATTACCAAATGTCGGTCCTGCGGGGAGAGGCATAGTAGTTTGTCTGGGGTTCCATTGACTGTGGAAAGAATTACCCCAGAATGGCATTTTGAAGGAGGGAATGGATCCTTTTCCTGAATTCCAAGGTCCTGCTATGTCTGCCCCCTGTGCAAGAATAGTACCCTGCGCAGGAGTAGATTGTCCAAAAATGGGGTTGCCCCCAGTGGGGAAAATGGCTGACGAGAAAGTGTTGTTACCAAACGTTCTATTCCAAGAAAATGGTGTCGAACCTACCGGCATACTATGCGATGGTGGTCCCTGACTCCCCGCTCCAAATAAACAATTGTGTGTAGGTTGCCCGGCAGATTGCTGATGCGAACCACCAAGCGAAGGGGACGAAGGAGGGATATGACCTCCTGCATAAGGAAAAGCGTTAAAAGGGACAGGAGTGCCCCCAAAGTGACCTTGTAGAGGAGCGCTAGAGCTCCCTGCCCCCAGAACCAAAGTCTGTAAAATGGAGTAGGTTAGTACAGAACTTGTACCCAAACTAGGCATACCGTATGAGAACGGAGGGCTTGTCGCACTATGTGTGAAGGAGGTTGTGGTCGCCGCCATAGACGAGTTCGGTCCACTGTGCGACGTAGTTGCGGCTGAGACCATGGTGGCTCGGACCAACAATGGTAGGTTAGGAGATGACTCTTCTGTGGTGACAACCGTGGTGGGAATTGAATAATTCCCAGAAGAAGTAACAACATTTTTTTCCATTGTTGTGTGAGGCACTGTCTGGCGTTCGTGAAATTGGATTGGTAAAATAAATAGTGCTAAGATATTAGTGGTTGGGGTTTCAACCGAGCCAAGAGTGGTTTCTTCAAGGTCCAAAACAGTTGATTCCTCTGGGGGTTGTTTGGGCAAAATGGTTTGTAACCCGGTCGCTTCAAAAGACCCTTGTTGGTCTAGCTTTCGCCTTAATGGTGGCGGGGGTGGCTCCAATGTAACTGGCAGCAGGCTAAGAAGCCTTCGTGACCGGTGGAGCTCGGGATCCTCCACTGTGTGAGAAGATCCAAGACACGCTAAGGTAGTCTAAATGTTCAAAAGTAACACACACTAAAAAGAAGCCCCTAAGAGATAAGACAAGCAATCACTAAACTATTTGGAAGAACAGTTACAACAACCAACACTAGAGCAACTTACCGGTGCAAGTGCAACTCAAACACGGAAGCACCCTCCGGGTATACTCTACAAAGCGTGGCCTGATGTCTATCCTAGGTACCGTGGTATACCCCTGAAGTCACCTGTGTATGTCCCTAAAAATATTGGCAACTAGGATTACAACACGTGAACAGTCACCAGGCGGGTGCTTTTTTATATTGTGGTCTACTCGAGAAATTTTTTTTTTTATATTTTTCTGTCAACTTTTAACTGAGAAAAAGCAGGCTAAGGGTAAGATGAATCCTAAGCTACCGACTATTCAAACATAGATTCAAACACCTGAGAGAAATACTTCTTATCAAAGGAGGGGATGACTGCCCCACCCTGAACAAAAAGTAGCCTGTACAAGAACGCGACTGTCACTCAAACAGCATGCGTGCAAACGCGTGCTGAACAGAGACAGAGGGATTGTACACACGAGTTGACCTTGTAAAAGCTGCATGTATATCTAAACTCTAAGGAAAAATATGAAAACAGACAGACCAAACCAGGAAGAGACCTATGGTATTGATAACTAGGATCCCTTGAAGGCTTGAATACTCTTTCTAACAGAAAAACAAATAATGCAAGGAAAAATAATAAGGCAAAAAACAATCTAAGATAAAACTGTTAGAAAACAAGACTCAGACAGAATTCCAGAAAACCCCCTAAGAATGTGTGATTCTGACAAGGAAGAGGAGGACTACCTCTAAAGTTCTCTGAACTTCTACACGCTACTGCTATCTCTACAGATAGCGTTCACACGTGGGCTATAAGAGGATAGGGCACGGGTACACGCGTTCAGGCCTTATGCAGGCCACATGTACCTCTGTGTGTCCTGAAAAACACAGTCAAGAAAAAGTCAGGGAAAGATGGTATGGAAAACCAGACTCCTTGTTAGCTCATACCTTATAGAAATGAAAAGAAAAGACAGGCAAGGAAAAAAAAAAACTAGTCTTTAAACTACCCAAAAACTAAATAAAAATTCCAGGAACCCTAAAGAGTATTGTCCCCAGTATGGTCGCCAATTCTATTGTTGGGAAAAACAACCTATGGACTAGAAAATAGAGTTTAGACTTTGCATGCAGATTTGACCGAATAGAAATTACTTTCCACCTACATCCCTAGATTTAAATCCCCTTTTCTCAGTAAATGCATGGAAAGATCCACCTACCTTATTACCGGCGTTCGATGTCGATCCTCCATTGTGCTTGATTACTTGTTCGCAATGCTCCTTCCAAAGATGACCTGCACTCAAGAAAAACAACAACTATGCATGCATGCTACTTCTATACTCACGGGTTAGAAATCAAACATAAACTAATCAAACCATAGAAAGTTCATGAATTGGGACGGGAAAAGCATTCTCTTTATTACTTAAAGTGAGTCAACCTACAAAATTTGAGACCAGCCACTGCTCCTTGAACCTGATCCTGGGCTCCTCTTCTTCTATCCTTTAACTGCTTTGCTTTAAATCTCCTTTGGCATGAGGAAAGGCTAAAGGGTCGGGACAATGGAATATGTAAATGGGTAGAGTTTCTTTGCTATATTTCTTCCTCCTCCAAATGGTACTCCTACCCCTTCTTTTATAGGCTAGAAGGAGCTAGGTTTTTGGACGAACCCTCGACCATGCATGGCCGAGAGTTTCAGTTAACTCACCCATAGCTTTGTGTTCTGTCGGCAACTTTCCTTTTTTCGTTCTTTTGTAGGTACACGCTGGTTGTTGTGAGTTAGCCAGCATGTACACGCGTGCAGTAATGGGTTAGGGCGTGTGGGCCTTTACACAAGAGGATTTTCAAAGAGTTGTTCAGCAGAGTTTTGGAAAAGAAGGGATATGAGTTGGCCTGATGCAAGGTAAGCATGTGTGGTGCAATTTAGAGTTATAACAATCACATCTCACTTGAAATGTTTTTCTGAAATCTGGAAAAACCAGAACTGGATTTCCAGTTATCTTCTCTTTCAACAACTTGAATATTTTCTCCACTTCCTCTGTCCAATGAAAATATTTATGTCTTTTATTGACTGTGTCCATCATTGATGCACAAATTCCACTAAATTTTTTGATGAATTTCCTATAAAAACTAGCTAATCTATGGAAGCTTCTGACTTCAAATATATTCCTTGGCAACGTCCATCCTTTGATTGCTCTTACCTTCTCAGGATCCATCTTCAACTCATTTGAAGAGATTACAAAACCCAAATAAATGAATTCTTTCTTCATGAAAGATGACTTCTTTGGATTTATCAGCAACTTCTCTTGCTGCAACCTCCTCATCATTGAAGCTAAATGTTTGAAATGTTCTTCCTTATTTTTACTGAAGATCAGTATATCATCAAGATATACAATTACGAATTTTCCAATGAAATCCTTCAGGACTTCATTCATAAATATCATGAAAGTACTTGGTGCATTCGTCAAACCAAACAGCATGAAAAGACCTTCATTCATCTTGAATGTTGTCTTCCATTCATCACCTTCCCTCATTCTAATCTGATGATAATCGCTTTTCTAATCAATTTTTGAAAAAACCTTTTCTCCACTCAAGCAATCCATCAAGTCATCCATCCTGGGTAAATGAAATCTATACCTAATGGTGATTTTGTTTATATCCATCGATTCTATACACATTATCCATCCACCATCCTTCTTCAGACTTAACATTGTTGGCACGGCACATGGACTCAATCTTTCTCTAATAAACCCTTTTTCCATTAAATCCTGGACTTGCTTCTTAACCTCTTCATTCTCCTACAGCATCAATCTTTATCCTGCTTTGTTTGGTAAACTCGCTCCTGGTATAAGGTCGATGTGATGGCTTATACTTCTAATGGGTAGAAACAAACAAGGTAAATCATCCACCACTATATCAATGAAATTATCCAGCAGTTCCTGAATCTCCTCAGGTAGATCATATATTGAAGTACCGATCAAGATGACTCTAGGTTTTCTCACCATAGCAAACTGCATTTCTTCATATTTCTTGACTTCATCTAAAAGTTCCTTCCCACTCATGAGAAGTATATTATTGCTTGTTTCTTCTTTCACCTTCTTGTTTTCAATTGGCAGCAACATATGCATCCTACCATTCTTCTCCAAGGTGTATGTGTTCTTTCTTCCATCATGAATAACATTCTTGTCATATTTCCAAGGCCTCCCCAACAAAAAATGGCAGACATCCATTGGAATAAAATCACATAAGATCTCATCTCTATATCCCCCTATCTTGAATTCAACTAAACATTGTTTAGTGACTGTTACCTAATGTCCTTTTTGCAACCACGAAAACTTGTATGGGCTTGGATGTGCAATTGTCTCCAATTCCATATTCTCCACCATTTCTGTAGATACTAGATTATTTGTGCTTCCACTGTCCACCATCACCTTGCATACCCTATCCTTGGTCTTGCAAGAAGTTATGAACAAATTGTTCCTTTGGACTGGATTCTCTATCTCTTTCTCTGGCTTTAAGATAATTTTCCTCATCATTATGGATCTTCCGCCTTCTGCATCTTTTGCCTCAACATTTCTCCTTTGTGATTCTGAAATGTGAGCTTTGCCTCCTCCATCTCTTTTTCTATCAGGACATTCAAAATATTTGTGTCTGATCTTTCCATAGACAAAACACTTTATTTCACCACCTCCTCCTCTTCCTCTTCCTCTTGCTCGAGGAAAAGTGTTCCTATCGGCATACTGTCCTCCTTGTGAGCCTCCTCCCCTTTCTAGGTGGTTATGAGGTTTATTTTCTTCATCCTTGGGCTTCTGTACTCTATCCTAGGCAATTGATTTGCCTCTACTCTGACTTGTACCTCTTCCCCTTTGATCTTTCTTTCGGGCCAATTTCACTTCTGCCTTTGAAGCAATTTGAAAAGCATCTTCCACATTTTTTATTTTCACCATGCTCATCTCATCTTAAATTTCCTATCTCAAGCCATTCATATATATGGTGACTTTTTCATCATCACTCTCGTGATGACCAACTCTGATGTTGAGTCTGTAAAATTCTTCAGTGTATTCCTTCACTGTCATCCCTTTCTGCCTCAAATTCTGCATTCTTCATAACAGATTCATTTGGTAATCTATGGGTATAAACTTGGCTTTCATCTTTTCTACCATCCTATCCCAGATTTTAATTCTTTGTTTTCCTTTGCAATGCCTGTCAGCCTGCAATTCATCCCACCACATTGTTGCATGCCCTTTCAGTCTAGTGACTGCATGTTTTAATTCTTTATCTTCTTTGATATCCTCATATTCGAAGTATTTATCTAGAGATCTAAACCAATCTAGCATCTCCTCAACGTCTAAGTTGCCTTCATACATCGGGATGTCCATTTTTTCTCTAGCCCCTATTCTTGCAATAGCTTTGAATAGGCATTCTTCTGCAGCATCTTCGACTACAACTTCTTCTTCAGCTCCAGCTTCATTTCGCTTTTAGCCTCACTGATATCTCCAGTATCAGTTGTCTGCCTCTATGTTGTCTCCATAGCATCCAATAGAGCACGAAGTTCTCTCATTTCCCTTTCCATGGATGGATCGGGTAAATTTATTTTTGGACGTCTTCTTGGCGGCATTTTTTCAATTTGTCCATGAAGAATTCAAATCACAACTTGCCTTTTGTCTTCTCTTGCTTACAGAAAATAATTAGTGTAAGCTCTGATACCACTTGACGCAACACCCCTACCTAAGCAGGTTATTCTTGACCTCCCGATCTTTGGATCTTCCTATTTCCCTAAGCCAAAATGGATCTTTAGTTCCCACTAGAACCTTCACACATATAACCACAGGTCCTTCTTAGAATTTATGCCTGCATGAACAAGCACTAGGCGTGAACCTCCACTCCACATGACCACTGGGCATGACCACTGACTTAACCCGAAAAGGTGTTTCTGATTTTGCGACTTCGCGATATCTATTGTGAGGCCCCCCAACTCCTTCGATTATTGAAACCATGAAATGGGCTAATGGGTCTTTAGCTCCTCCCTTATGCCTCAACCATATGACCTTCAGTCAAACCCTGGGGCCTCACTTCCAAGCACATAGGGATTTCACAACTCGTGACTTCGCGATGCGACTCTTCTCCTTTTTCCCGAAGTCCAAACTCATAACTTCTTTGCTACAGATCAATGGTCCTAAACCTTCCATGATCTGACGACCTAGATTGTGTTAGGATTTCGCATATCGGGGATTCCTAAAAACGGCTTCCTCCACATTTTCGGCTTACGAAATGTCGAAATTCAAAGCGCCAAATCAACGGCTCTCGTTGATTCAGATATAACAATTGTTAATCCTCCTAATATTGTGAGTGTTGAAAGACACTTGGTCTTAACCTTCCCACTGATCCACTAGATCCAACAGTCCACGGATAATCGGTGTTTCTCCCTCTGAGAAACTCAACCATCCGTTCAAGTTCTCAAATACTCTTGGCCAAATAACTTAGCGTCTTTAATTTTGAGCTTGGTTTCCGTGAAGTGACTGTGAACCTCATCCTTCCTTTGAAATTTCCAAGACTCTATCCCTCCTGAGGTTGATTCTGACTGCAAACTCCAGGATTCCAAGGAATTCTTGCACGCACTCCTGGCAGCTTCACAATAATCTCTAATTATCTGAACTCTCCAACTCTGCGCACTCCTTGCGACCATAGTTCTTCAACCACTCATTGGGTTGGAAAATTATAAGAATTCAAATGGCCTGTGCACACCTTGCACAGCTCTGTGCTATAATTTCATGATCCAAAAACGAAGGTATTACTGAGAAATTGCAAGTTTAGTTTATTGTATTTTATGCATCGGATCGATAAGAATGCGAAATACATAAACTCATTAACTTATTGTGGAATATCAAATATGACTTTTACTTGATTCTTATAAGTGAATAAAGAGATCAACCATTAATAACCATGCCTCAAATTAAGAGAAGAGAACAAAAAAATAGAAAGAGAAATAGAGATAAGACTTGTTAACGGAGTTCACCAATCGTTGGCTACGTCTTTGAGCCTGCTTCCAAGCGGAGGACCTCTTTATTGCTCTTAAAATGCTCAAATTTCTCTTACATAGGCTCTTTGATATTAAAAAACATGCTTCAGATATGTTGTGCAAGACCTCCTTTCTCAAATTCATACATGCTTCATCAAATTCCTCTCAAAAACATGGAAAAAATGCCTCTCAAAACATGAGAAAAGGCCAAAAATTACAAGTTGCTCCTTCAAATCCCTGCATCAAAAAGTCTTTTTCAGGCTTCAAAAATTCTGGTTTATATAGTTTTCAGGCTTAGATGAGGAATCCAAACTTCCCTTGAAGATCTGGCCTCTTTCTGGGATCAAATCCCCCTCCAAATGGACAAGATATCCTCAAAAAAACAATTATGGTCATTATATCAGGAAAAATCAATTAAAAATACCCAAAACTATAGTTTTAAACCCACTTTTACATAAATTTGGGCTTAATCCCCCAACATGTGGCACTCACCCCTCAAATAGTGGTCATATGCACTAAAAATGGCCAAGCGCTAGCCCAAAGGGCTAAGCGTTGGCCCCAAGATTGCGCTAGCACCTGGTTTTGGTGCACATATCATGGAACCTCCCCTTTAAACACACTCTAGTGGTTAGGTGAGGTGCCCATGCCCTGGTTGTATGATGATGGTGGTCACATGAGAATCAAACCACGATCTAGGGCTTAGCCCCAGCCCCCTCCTGCGCCCAAACCTTAAAACATTGCAAATTAAATAATATGTCGTTGACTTAAATTAATAAGTCTTATGTTGGGCGCATTGGTGTTGGACCATTCCTCTATTCGTTAGCTTGGTTGGTTGGTCGTGGGTTCAAAAATCATGGACCCCAAAACATTTTTAACTCCCAACATGTTTGATGACTGGGTGCCACGTGGCTGCCCATGCCTAGGCCACGTGGCACCACTGCATTTGCTCAAATATTCACCACATGTCCAATTTTGATTGGATATGTCATCTGCCCAGTCAACTGCTATAGTGCTGCCACATTTCTCTTCCACATCAACATCATTAAATAGCTTTGGTGATGTCATGTTGATGTCATCATTGACTTTTGCCCAGTTGACCTTTGACTTTTTAGTTGTTTGAGAATTTGATCGGAGTGTGATAACTCTCACATACAGAGCCCATTTGAGAAAGTAAATATATGGCTAGAACAAACGCGACGATCTGGTCGCAATGGAATTGGTTTCACTCAATTTTGAGAACTTCATGTTTGAACATTTTCTGAGCCTAAGGAGCCTCCTGAATCATTCCTCCCCACTTTGGAAGCTTTTGGACCACCAAAATTTTGCTTTTACTCTGGTAAAGAGTGAGGGTACTGCCTCCCCACTTGTCTTGTATCATCCATCCTCTCTGTTGGGACAATGATCACCTGACTAATCACAACAAACATGAAAACTGAGATAGCATTGTTTACCAAAGTAATCATCCCATCAATTGCACAATCATCTACATTCTTTGTCGTAGTTAGCATCCATACACCACTGAATAGTAGAAAACTAATCAACAATACTAGACATGTGAATGAAAATGAAAAAACATGCTTCCCCTTCTGCACAGGAACATTAATCAAATTATGCAGCTGAACCTCATGTTGTACCTCCAGTGACACTTCATGACTGTTAGAAATATATGGAATCATCTCATGTTTAGCATCACTAACTTCCTGTTTTGTTACAGACATAAGTGTTAAACTTTTTCTTTCATTTACCATTCTTTTCAACTACTCTGTAGCTGCAAAAGATCTGTCAGTTTTCATGCGATGAGCATGAATAATGTACTCCTTCCCATCTTTCTTGAAGCAATATTTATTTTCCTCCCTATAGAATATGGCTTTTCTATCATAAAGGTATGAGCTTCCTAGGACAATTTTGCATATGTCCAGTGGCACTATATCAAGCTCTACTTCATCAACATAATTAGAAGTGATTGCAAACTTAATATTACATTGCTTGGTTACTTGTAAATTATTATCACCACATATCCATCCTAATGGATATGGTTTAGGATGTGGCTTTGTTTCAAGTCCCAAGTTATTTACAACCTCTTCACTGATTAGATTGCCTTGTGATCCACTATCTACAAGAGTATCAACTTTAACATTATTTGTTATGACCCTTGTGGAAAAGTTCATTCCTTTTACACTCATCATTTACAACAACTGATTTAGAAGAGCTAGTACTTGCAACATAATTTATACCTTAGATTCCCATAGCTACAACCTTTGTCTCATCACCGGAATCTGATCCAAGATCCACTTGAATTGTCGCAGTTGTGGTGTTCTTCCTTCCTTGATTGGCATACTTCTTTGGCTTCAAGTCAGAATGTAAGACCCAACAACGATCTTCATCATGGCCTACTTTATTGCAATGCTTGCAAGTAGGCTTCTCCTTTCTTGTTGTGGTTATCTTCTTATCTTTCTCTTTCCTTTTCCTTGCATCCTTTCTTTGCCAAGTATCTGTAGAAACACTATCACAAACATTCCCTTTACTTGATTCAATGTGAATGGTTTGTACAAATACTTCAAAGTTAGAAGGAATTAGCATAAGAATAGTGTGCTTGAGATAAAAATGTAAACCACCAATATATTTTAGGAGTGTCTCTTGTGTATATAAAGGAATACCCAAATTTAAAGCTTTCTTACAAAATATTTGAGTATATTCTTGTACACTTTGACCTTTATCTTGCCTTAAACTTTGCCAATTCATCATTTCTTATTGCATGTATGCTAATGGATAAAATTGTTTCTTCAAAGCAATGATAAAATCATTCCAGGAAGAGATTGTTTTACCAATTTTATTAAGATCATCCTTAGTTTTTCTTTCCCACAATATGAGATATGTGCCTCCCAATTTGATACTTTCAAGTTGGATCTTTGTTTCATCATCAGCAATCCTTTGTATCCTGCAATAGACTTCTAACTGTCTCACCTAATTATCTATCTTTTCTGCATCTAATTCACCATTATAAGTGGGTAATTGAAACTTTGCATCTAACTTTAATAAATGCATATTAGAAATTTGATGAGTTTTTTTAGGTTGCTTATCCTTGGAGGGATGTACACTTGTTTCACTTGTAGATGATGAGGATGAAGGAGAAGAAGGTTTTGAAGGTCCACCACCTCCAACTCCTTCTGCTCTTACTGAAGATTCACATTCTTCAACTTTTCAATTTCTTCGCAGTCCTCTTTCATGATAAATTTCTTCTACCATGGATTTCATCAATTCAAATGACTCAAAGAAATCATCCTCATATGCAAAAGGACCTAGTTTTCTTGGTGAATACATCTCTTGTTTATGTAGTCTCCTTTGGCTCTCTATATTAAGAGCCTCAAGTTGGCCTTCTCCTCGTTTGAGTTTTGATCTGGTGAGCATCCAATGCTTGCAATTCCCGTCAAACCTTCAAAACCAAATTCTCTGATACCATAAACTTGATCCAAAAATGAAGGTGTTAGTGATAAATTGCAAGTTTATTTTATTGTATTTTATGCATCGGATCGATAAGAATGTGAAATACATAAACTCATTAACTTATTGCGGAATATCAAATATGTCTTTTACTTGATTCTTATAAGTGAATAAAGAGATCAGCCATTAATAACCATGCCGCAAATTAAGAGGAGAGAACAACAAAACAGAAAGAGAAATAGAGACAAGACTTGTTAATGGAGTTCACCAATCGTTGGCTACATCTCCGGGCCCGCTTCCAAGTGGAGGACCTTTTTATTGCTCTTAAAATGCTCAAATTTCTCTTACATAGGCTCTTTTCTATTACAGAATATGATTCATATCTATTGTGCAAGACCTCCTTGCTCAGATTCATACATGCTTCATCAAGTTCCTCCCAGAAACATGGCAAAAATGCCTCTCAAAACATGAGAAAAGGCCAAAAATTACAAGCTTCTCCTTCAAATACTTGCATCAAAAAGTCTTTTTCAAACTTCAAAAAGTCTGATTTATATAGTTTTCAAGCTCATATGAGGAATCCCAACTTCCCCTAAAGATATGACCTCTTTATGGGATCAAATCCCCCTCCAAATGGCCAAGATATCCTCAAAAAACCAATTTTGGTCATTATATCAGGAAAAATCAATTAAAATTACCCAAAACTATAGTTTTAAACCCACTTTTAAATAAATTTGGGCTTAATCCCCCAAAATGTGGTGCGCGCCCCTCAAACAGTGGTCATATGCACTAAAAATGGCCAAGCGCTAGCCCAAAGGGCTAAGTGTTGGCCCCAAGATTGCGCTAGCACCTGGTTTTGGCGCACATATCATCGAACCTCCCCTTTAAATGCGCTTTGGTGGTTACATGAGGTGCTCATGCCCTAGTTGTATGCTGATGGTGGTCACATGAGAATTAAACCATGAGCTGGGGCTTAGCCCCAACCCCCTCCTGTGCCCAAACCTTAAAACATTGCAAATTAAATAATACATCGTTGACTTATATTAATAAGTCTTATCTTGGGCACGTTGGTGTTGGACCAATCCTCTAGTCACTGGCTTCGTGGGTTGGTCGTGGGTTCAAAACCGATGGACCCCAAAAAAAAAATTAACTCGCCACACGTTTGATGACTAGGTGCCACGTGGCTACCCATGCCTGGGCCACGTGGCACCATCACATTTTCCCAAATATTCTCCACGTGTCCAATTCTAATTGGATTTGTCATTTACCCAATCAACTGCAGCAGTGCTGCCACATGTCTCTGCCACATCAGCATCATTAAATATATTTGGTGATGTCATGTTGATGTCAGCATTGACTTTAGCCCAGTTGACCTTTGACTTTTTTGTTGTTTGACAATGTGATAAGAGTGCGATAACTCTCGCATACGGAGCCCATTTGAGAAAGTAAATATATGATCGGAATCAACACGATGAGATGATTGCAATGGAATTTTTTTCACTCAATTCTGAGAACTTTCATGTTTGAGCATTTTCTAAGCCTAGGGAGCCTCCTGGATCACTATTGGTATGAGAACAATGGTATCCCTCCTGAGCTTTCTGAGATAAAACTCAAAATCTTTTCAACACACTCCTTGTGGACCTTCACTGCACTCCTTGTAGTAATTCTCAGGATGAGAAACAATTGAAACTCATAATTTCCCTCTCTCAGAGTTCATACATTCAACATAAAATCATACACATAAAGCATTGAAACAGATGCATAACAGAGTATATAAGCAAAATGTAAACATACCATTCAATAGACGCAAACAATATTCATAACAACGCCATGAAATTGAGTCAAAGAATTATTATATTAACTCAAGTGCTTCTGTACATGGGTTCTATAGCAACAACTATCTACTTATACAACTTCTACAATCTTTTTTCTTCTCTACTCACCTATTCTCTTTCTCTACAGCTCTACTCTTACAATGAGAATAATACAATACAATACATACGAGGGAGCTTTCTTGAGTTTTCCCTCCTTACAACTCAAGCTATCTTATCGCAATAAAGACTACAACTACTTTACATTGATTACATTAATTGCCTACAATAGACAGATGAGAGCAACCGCTCAAGATCTGTGTTACAATCCCCAAATAATTTAAGAGAACTTATGTCTCTCTAGATATTACATTAATGTGTCATCCTTTTGAAATTTAAAATATCTTCAAAATGTGTGTTGGTGTGTATCCAATTGTCCTCCGCTTCCACTTGCTTGTGATGCTCTTGCAAAAACAATGGGTTGTGGGGGACTAGGAAATGGAAAATACAGATTATTTTGTGGCAATGATCTATAGGGTACATAGGAAGGTGTAGCGCTTTCACTAGTGCTTAGGCTGTAAGCTGAGGTAGAGGGGGTACCAGAAATTGGTTGAACAGTCAAGCACATCATGGGTGTCGGAAAGGGTCCACTTATGGGTGCAGGGAGGACAGCAGGGTATGGTTGTTGATAAGAGGGGGAGGGTAACAAGGGGGTCCTCCATACATTGGTGGATATTGGGGAGTACCGTACATGGGTGGTGGTTTTATGTATGGGTTGTGGTGTGTTGTGGTACCAATCAATCCATCTGTTGAGTGAAACATCCCAGGTTTGTCCTAGCCGAATGGTACAGGTCTCGTGGATTCAGGTAGTATTGTGTACAGGTATCCTGATTGTGCATAAATGAGGTCATATTGTTGAGACTTGCTAATGGTTGCCTCTTCATTTTGGGGGAAGGTGGAGGCCATGTCTTTGGCAAGGTGAGGGATGAGTGATCTGAGAAACCAATCAAGGCATTGTTCTTTGGTGGTTTCTGCTTTGCATAAACTATGTCGCCGATGCCATTCGTGAATGTGGTTGGAGATATGTGTGGCTGAGGTTTGTTTAAACTCAGAGAGCACCTCTATACCATTGTCATGGTGAACTGGTAATTGAAAGAAGGACAAAAAAAAATTGGCCAATGATTCAAAAGTCACATGAGACCCTGAATTTTCATCCACATACCGTTTGGGGGATGGACCTGTGAGTGTGCGTTGAAATAACATTAAATGGAAGGAGTCATCCATGATGTTGTTTGAAGAGCACCATAAGTGGAAGGTCATGATATGGTTGGTGGGATCTTCTCCCGCCTTTCCTTCAAACTTGGGAATGTCCGAAGGTAGTTTGGTAGGCATTGCAGGCCATGTGGGGCCATCTAATATAGGATCATTTGTGAGCTTACTCAGATCTGGTATTTTGAGAGAGGCCAAATATGACATGTGGAGTGTTGGTGGAGGATTAGTTCCAACCATGGTGTGAGCAGGTAGTGGACCTGACCCTTTAGGGGGTTTTGGTGGGGGTGTACTTCTCTCTTGGGAAGAAGTGTACCCTCTGCCTCCTTGTGAAGGAGAGCTAATGGATCGGTGACCTTGGGAAGTGGACCCAAGTAAAGATGATCCCAAAATGGTAGCACTTACAGGGGTGTGAGATGGTTGGGATGGTGAGTTGGAGAAACTAGGAAATCCTCCTAGGATAGGAGAAAGATTTTGCAAGCGTCTAGAACAAAGGGGATTATGTGGGTCCCCTATGATGTCCGACTAGAAAAGTGGAATGTGTGCAAAATGGTGATGAGAGAAGCAAATGAACAAGAGACTTGTATAATATGGACCTTCACAATATATCTCACAATCGCATGTAAATCATACATAAATAAATTGAAAAGAAGTATTCATGTGGGTAGGCGGATTTTTTCCATGTGGGAGAAAAAAGAAGACAAATTCTTGTGTCCTGTAGAGATGTAACGTCCTTCCTCTCAAATAGCACTGGAACTTCCAATAGCACTCAACAATGGGGTCTGAAGCCAACGAAAGAGGAACTAGTGAAGGATGAAATAATCAGTTATAATGAGGGGTAGAGGGTGCATATCTCGAAAGAGAAAACGATATTTCTCAATAGCCACAAAAAATCTGATCAAGGTGCAATTGCAGCCCATAGTTTCCACCTAGGTAGATGTCGTAAAATTTGGCCACTAGGTACCTTGGTCAAAGTGCGACATTTAGATTTTCGGCCTCCGAGATGGGTCATGGGATGGTTCCCTTCCAAGAGGTGGGTGCCTCAAGGGGGACGCATAGAACAAATGGACCTCGGCCTTCGACCCTTCACAAGTATCTCCCCACCTTATGGTGTTAGAAACACTTGACTTGGAGGATTTTAACGTTCCATATTTGTCATATTTTATTATTTGAAGATGTGAGAACCAGATAACGGGGAGTTATTTGGATGCCTATGCCCGAGATCCTACTTAGACTAAAAAATTTCCTTTGGCACCTCATGTGGAGGAAAACTTGATGAGTTTTTAGACAAAAATTATATGTGGTTGTTTGAGAGATTGGGGGTGTAAACCAATCTCTTTTGAATTAAGTGGGAGTGGATAATTTCATCAAGAAATAGTGGGATGTTTCGGAATCTTTTTAGAGAAGACCTACTTCAACCTCCACAATTCGAGATGAAATTATGTGAGTGAGTAGTGACTTTGTGTGTGAACAAGTGATAAATTGTGCCAAATTTTTAATAAGTTAGGTGTCACCTTGCAACATGTGGACTTTGTGTGGTCCTTACAAGTCTTGATTACCTATCTTACTAGATGCCATTGGTACAAGCTTGTGAAATTTAAAGTCCCTAAAGAACTAGAATGTGGACATGTGGGTCCTTACCAATCCTTTAAGCTCCCTAATGTGATTTAATCTAAGAAAGCTTCAAAATACTATCCTATATGTGTGCATGTGGGAATGTATGGGCCCGTTACAATAATATTTAAACTCCCTTAGTGATGTAAACTAAGAAAGTAGCTCCAAAAACTATCCTATCTTTGCAATATGTGGGCATGTATGGGCCCTTACAAATTTAAGATGTTTTGAAAAGAAACTAAGAGAATCCCTAGGGGGGCTTTGTCCTCTCCTAAAGATTTTGTTTATGGGAGATGAAACCTTCCCTCAATCATTTTCCTGATTCTCAATATCGCTCTATGGTGCGAGAAAAGAGCATACTCAATGATTGAAGTTTGATTTCTGGTCCCAGTGCAAGTGTTTATATATGTGAAAGTAAATGATTTCAACTTATCTTTTACAATCAAAACAAGCCATCCATGTGGAAACTGAAAGAAAAAGACGAGAAATATGGTTCTTTTTAACCTCCTAAGTGCCTATGTTTTGACTAATCCTTCATGTGGAGAGGGAATCTAAGTGTGGTGCATTTACAAATTGCATAACAACAAGACATTGAAGGCTAGGAGCCTTCAAAAATCACAAAACAATCTTACAATTTCAAGACTCTGGATAGATGCGCGAGTCACAGTTTAGAAAGAGGCACATGTGGCACCGTTGCGCAAAGAACTGAGGACCTTTTGGTGCACTATGCATAGAATATGCTGAGAAACACATTGTTGTTGGCACACAATCCTCGGAAGGCGCACATGTAGGCTGGAAAACTCGTGCACGTTCTGATACGTGTCCGAGAGGAAACTTTTAAATGAAATTCTCCTCTTCCAACTCTGAATTCATCTCTTTGCAGGTAGGGCTAGGCCGGTTATGATCCCTGCAAGGAAAATAGGTCAAAAAGAAGTTTTCAAACAACCCAAATAGGGAGGAAATTGATACCTTATCCCCAATATGGTCGTCAATCTGTTGTATCCTTTTCGCCACTTGAATGAGCAAAAGAGGGACACTTGCAAGTCCAGTTGCATATGTTGGATAGGACAAAAGTTAGTGTATGAATCAAACTACTCAATCACATGAAATAAACAAACAACTAAGTTAATAAGAACTAAAGAAATGAAATTAAAATGCATAAGGAAATTAGAACCAAAATCAAGAAAACAATTGACCAATATTCATGCCACCAATGGAGAGATTATATTAGTGGGAAAACACCAAAGAGAAAGGGGGACTTATGGATCCCCTCTTCCTCCTAGGGAGGGCTCTTGAGTCCCCTATGTGAGAGATCTTATTATAAATGGAAAACTAGAAAGTGAATGGTGAAGAAATCCAATCTTATTCCCTCAAGAGGTGAGGTTAATATCTTAATGAGATGATGCTAGTATGATCCAAGAAGGAAAGAGGTTCCTTGTAGGAGAATAGAGGCAGCATATCAATACAATGTGATTCTTCAATTCATAGTGCACCCATGGCCTCTTTTTATAGAAAATCTTTGAGGCATTATCCAACCGGTCTTTAGTGTGAACAAGGTGCCCTTTAGGGCACCCTTAGGTCTTTGACCAGCCCCCCATTCAAATTCAGCTCAGATTTGAGGGTCAAATTGACTTGGGAGCTGAACCAAAAGTGGGTGAAGGGCTGACAAGAACCATAAATGCATCGTTCACAGGAGTGTGTGGCTTTTATCATACATAGTCGTGCATCGGGTGCATGTGCGCTCTTTTGGATTTTTTTCCCTGCGCACGTCCGCACGCTTCCTATAGTGTTTCTACACGTCAATTTTATAACTAGTTGTATAGTTTGTGCCTTTTGGAAATGCGTTTTTAGGGTTGTCGATGAACTAATAGGTGTTTGGATATGTTGGATTCCTGTAAGCATTTGCGGACAAAATTTCAGTGATAACAACCACCCTTGTAACCCTTATTGGTACCCCTTCGAGTGGTACTGCATCAAACAACACCTATTTATGAATCGACATAGATATCCTAAAAACATCCGTAGATAAACCAATCATTCATCTAACTGGTATAGTGTCGCTGAAAAAAACACTCGAGAAGATACTCTCTAGTACCTTGATAGTCGAGTAGTACAGCTAACGGCATGATCTACCTCCTTAGTTAGTGCCCTGAGATATTGGGCTGAGTACTACTGTTGGACCCCGTACGTATATTAGAGAGCTATAACACAAGGAAAACCCTTTTCTGTACAAACCCTGAATACCCTAACCCTTGGGACGAAAACAAAAATAGAACAAACAAGATCTATTGTCATGCAAATTTACCTTTTGCATTTTGGTTGCGAAATAACTACACATTTTTTTCATGTTAAGAACTTGGGCTTTTCAACACTCCAGTATTCTTCAGATTAGAGTATAACTCCTCAAGAGTTAAAAAAAAAAGTTTGGATCCTTTCTACACCATTATTTGATCCCTATCCCATTGGATTCCTCTTTTCGCCCTGATCGCATTCATACCTATCATTTTTCAGCAATTTGTTTTTTCGTGGACCCGACCCCTTTTCATCCCCCTTATTTGGGACTTACCCCATTGGATTGCCCTCGTCGCCCTGATCATCGTGATACCATTCAACCATAACCCCTTTTTTGCGTGGAATCAACTACCACATGAAATATCATATGTTTTCTATCGACATGGGCGGTTGTGACATTGAGTTGGGTGTCAAATGGCTAAGGACTATGGGCCCCATTCTCATGGATTTTAAGTAATTAACCATGCAATTCAAATAGGAATGCCAATAGTATAACTTCCAATGAATCACAGCAGGTTCCCCTGAGATCATCAGTTCCCATCGCATGGAAAATCTCCTCAAAAAAGGTCATTTCGACATTATTGCACAACTCCATTCCATTCATGCCACTGAGACATCCTATGTGCCTCCTAACCTCCAATCCATCCTCTCCAAACATCAAGCTATTTTTTCCACTCCCCGGGAACTTCCTCCTTCCCATCGTGTTCATGATAATTTCATTCCCCTTGTCCCCAACATCCTTCCTCTCAATGTTCATCCCTATCATCATCCCTTTTCTCATAAATATGAAATTGAGAAAATAGTTCAAGAACTGCTCGTCGCAAGCATTATCCATCTTAGTACTAGCCCCTACTATTCTCATGTGGTCATGGTACTTAAGAAAAAAGGCTCTTGGTTCATGTGTCCTGACTTTCTCTCCCTCAACAAACTCACCATCAAAGACAAATTTCTCATTCATGTCATTGATGTTCTCTTGAATAAATTAAGTGGTGCCCAGTTATTTACTAAACTTGATCTTCATTCTAGCTACCACCAAATACGTATGAAAGAGGTAGATATTCCTAGACTTCATTTCAAACTCACAAGGGCCACTATGAGTTCTTGGTCATGCCCTTTAGCTTTTTTAATGCTCCCTTGACTTTCCAAATCCTCGTGAATCATGTCTTACATCCTTTTCTTCGTCATTTTGTCTTAGTTTTCTTTGAAGATATTCTCATCTATAGTAAAACCTAGACAACCCATCTTGCTCATGTGGATCGAATTCTTCATATAATCCCTCAGCACCAATGTTTCCTCAAACAATATAAATGTGATTTTGCAGCCTCGAAAGTAGAGTACTTGGGTCATATTATTGGCAAGGCAGGTGTCAGGGTGGATCCTAAGAAGATTGAAGCTATGCAGGATTGGTATCGCCCCAAGACTCTCAAAATCTTGTGTGGTTTTTTGGGTTTAATGGGCTATTATCGCAAGTTTGTTAATAATTATGGAAATATTGTGGCACCTCTCACTACTCTCCTTAAAAAGAATTCTTTCACTTGGAATCCAGCAGTTAATCATGGCTTTAAAGCCTTGAAGGAAGCTATGTGCACCACTCATGTCCTAGCCCTTTCTAACTTCACAAATACCTTTGTCCTAGAATGTGATGCTTCCGAGAGAGGAATTGGAGTAGTCCTTATGCAATATGGATAGCCTTTGGCCTTTACCAGCAAACAACTATCTAAGCTACATTTGGTCCAATCAATATATGAAAATGAAATGTTGGCTATTCTCCATGCAGTGGATCTCTGACACCCTTATCTATTGAGGTAACACTTCCAAATTAAGACAAATCATCAGAGCCTCAAGTATTTTCTAGAGCAACGTCCTTCATCCCTAGAGAAACAAAAATGGGTGACTAAGATATTTGGATATGATTATGAGATAATTTACAAGAAATGAAAATACAATGTGGTTGTTGACACTCTTTCAAGAAAATATGAAGATGAAGGGTCCCTTTTTTTCCCTCTCCTTCATTATACCAGATTGAATCCAAATTGTTCACCAAGAATGGCTGCAAGATACCAAAATTTTGCATCTGACCCAACAATTGCAATCCAATTCTCCAGTTTCCCCAGGGTACTCTTAGCACAATGATGAGCTTCACTATGAAGGCTGTATGTATTTAAGAAAAACAATCACAACTTAAATCCACGGTGCTTTCTAAGCTTCATGCTACACCCACAGCTGGGCACTCAGGGTTTACCAAAACCTATGACAGGGTCAAACGTTCTTTTTCTTGGGATGGCATGAAACAAGGCGTTCACACTTTTGTGGCAGAATGTGATGTTTGTCAATGCAACAAGGGAGAAATGGTCAAAGTCCCTAACACACTAAAACTGCTTCCAATTCCAACCACTATTTGGAGGGATATCTTTATGGATTTCATTGTTGGCTTACCTAAATCGGGAAGTAATTGAATCGTCATGGTGGTAGTTGATCGTCTTTCCAAGTATGTTAATTTTTTTTCTCTTCAAAATCCATTTACAGCCTCCACTGTGGATCAACTTTTCATGGATCATGTCTTCAAGATTCATGGTATGCCTCATTCTATTGTTTCTAATAGAGATCCCACTTTCACCAGCAATTTTTTGCAAGAACTGTTCAGGATACAGGGCACCCAGTTGCATCTCAACACTACCTATCATCCCTAGAATGATGATGAAACTGAAGTTGTCAGCAAGTGTTTGGAAACATATTTGAGGTGTTTTGCATATAAAAGGAAACATCAGTGGGATCAATGGCTACCCCTAGTTGAATAGTGGTACAACACTTCTTACCATACAAATACTCGCATGAATCCTTTTGAAGCATTATATGGACAAAATCCACCTTCAGTTATCTCATACATGCCTGGTGTCTCGAAGGTCCAGGCGGATGACCAAACTCTTACAATTCGAGAAGCTATTCTCCATACTCTCAAAGAGAATTTGGTCATGGCTTAAAATCGTATGAAGCAACAAGAAAATCAAGGTCACTTAGAATGTCAATTTGTTGAAGGGGACCAGGTGTTTCTTTGACTTCAACATTATAAGAAGACTTCACTCAAGGACGATTGTTTTCATAAAATAGCGCCCAAAATTTATGGTCCTTATACAGTTCTTAAGCATGTGGGATAGGTGGCCTATCAGTTAGATTTTCCTAGTCATTCTAAACTCCATACCATTTTTCATGTCTCCTGCTTAAAGAAGGTGATTGGAACTAAGTGCCAAAATTAAACTAGTCTTCCCAAGTTGGATGAAGAAGGCTCCATCTAGTTGCAACCACAAGCAGTCTTGGACCAGTGTGATTTTCTTCTCCGTCAACGCACCATCAAGGAAGTGTTAGTACATTGGAAATCTACAACTCCAGTAGATTCCACCTCAGAGCCATCTACCATTCTACAACAATTTCCTCATCTAAATCCTTAAGGACAAGGTTGTTTTTAAGGGGGAGGGCATGTTAGGGACCTAACCTCCCTAACCCCTCACGTAGGTAGAATAATATATTTCCATGTAATAAAGATCAGTATTAATAAGGCCTAGTAAAAGGAAGAATAAGTGAAATGTAAGAAGACCTAATAGAAGCTTCTGCTTCTAGAAGATCTTCCTCTAGATTGTTCTTTTGGTAGATAGATTTAGTATAAATAGGAGTCGATGGCATGAGAATTTTTTGTATTGAGAATTATTGTAATAGAGCATTTCTCTGCTGGAGGTTTCCCCCTTGAAGAGGCAAGTGAACATTTTTTCCTATCAATAAAGGTATTATTCTGGTGTTGTGGTTTCATCTATTGTGTTGTTTCGTTGTTATTCTTTGCAATATTTATGTTTTCTGTTATTATAATAAATCTTGTACCTTACATAGTGTGAGCGACACAAACTATTCCTAACACATGTCTAAGTCTTTGTTATTGCGAAACAATTACAATAAGAGCACTACCGGCTTGGTTTAAAACTTGGCAGAGTTAAACAACCTTCCTCACGTCACCAAGACACTAAAAAATACATTTATCCCACCAAGACTCTCTACCACAATTGTCTCTGCAACCACCTACGATGCACCTAAAACATGCCCACAAATGCAGACTTATTATCCCTTCATTTTCGCAGACTTTCACCAAGATAACACATGTTTCAGTTCTGCCTCACACATGCCTCCTCAGACCTGTGTTTTCATACTTCCCAAAAAACTTCCTAAACATCCAACTCTTGGCTACTTGTCTTCCATCATGGAAACTTTGCCTCAATTTGTTGTATCTGAATTTCCTCAGACTTTCTCTCCAAATATTTTTTCAAACATTCGCTATGCTCTCTTTGGTTGTGCACCCTTGCTTTTATATGGACTCCAAGAGTCACTTGTGTGAAACATTAAATCTCTTGGGTGTGTCACGCCCCTTCGTAAACCCACATTCAACTGATTTATCACTCCCCTTCGTTGACCTGGTGTGCCCCATACTTGGGCACACACCCCTTGCCTTGTGCGCTCTTCTTGTCGATCATCGTCACTCCTCATGGGTGTGTCGATGGAGTCGTCTAACCTCTCCAGTGCACCTATGTTGTCGAGGGCAGACATGTCCACTCCCTGGAAATGCTCCCAAGTTTCCCCGACCTTTCCCAAATGCAAACCAAGTCCCCTTCAATCATTCCAAGGAAAGTAAGGTGTGTGCCACTGTTACACATTATTTTATTCATCCTGGTGATGTTTCTACAGTATCTGTTCAGGCTTCCAAAAGAACCTTTCTTCATGAGAAAAGTGACTAGCTCCCTCTTCTACAAAACTTGTTTTTAGAATTCCATCGCAATCCAACCATAATATACAGTGTGAAAATGCCTAATCCCCACAGGATTTCATGTAACTGTCTTGCGACGTTTCCGCAGACTGCACTATAGCCAGGGTGCGGCGACGTTGAAAGACTGAGAAAAGGTCGAAGTTCACGAAATTTCTAGAAGGGATCTTCTAGAATATGAGGTGGCATCCATATGGTTGGGATCCTACTCGCTTCTCTGATTTGGTGGGATCATCCTAATATATTTAACCATCTCTCATTCTCCTATATAATGATGAATTTCTCATGGAAAAGGTTAAGCAAGTAAGTAAGATCAAGCAAGGAATTAATGAAGGAATAGGCTAAGAATTGTGTGAGGGATTCTAATTCAATTGATTCTTGAGGCCTTCATCTGTCCATCAAGTTATTCAGGATCCTCTTCATGCAAGTTTGGAGAAAGTGTGTGTGTTGGAGAAAAGGTCCACCGAAAGGGAACCTTGCAACATCAAGGCGGTTTGGTTGTATCTTCCACTTTTTCTTAATATAATACAGTGGCATGTTTCTTTCCCATAAAATAATTCTCATTTTATTACATGACTCCTTGATCACATGTGTAAGTTTTCATTGAATATACTATTATTGATTTCACTTTGGTTGGTTTTTGTTTCATTGCAGATTTGTTGGCAGCCAACCAATTTTTTTGATTGCTCTCAAAAAAGATGCCTACACCCCTTGTGGTATTACGACAAATCATTGTCGCATTGTGCTAATGGACTTTTGTTTCATTTTTGCGACGATTACAATTTGATTCCGATTCATTTTTCACAACTGCAAGTGTGAAAACACCTCTTTCGTTGCTTTGATTGTCGTCGTCTTTTATTGATCTTTGCAAAAGTTTATTCAAACCATATCCATTCACTTTAATTGATAGATATTAAGTTATGAGTTATGTTTATAATTGATTTTGATTTACATATGGCATGATTCATGTCGTTTTGAACTCTTAACTTATCATTCTCATATGCTCGTTGGTTAATGTTTTCACACTTTTATTATGCTAAAACACATTGCAATATCATGAGTTTGGCTTCATATAAAATGGCAATGGTTTAAGCTTTGCAAAAAACACTTTGATCAACCTTTGGATTTTTTCGATTTTATACTTTGAACCCTCGATACATTGTTTGGGAGTTAGATACCACATGGAACAATAATAGTTTCAAACTATGTATTGGCTTGAATGAATTAACATTGGTTTCAAACATTGGATTGGCATGATAGATCGATAGTTAGTGCTGGGTACTGTGTTTGATTAAACTTAAAACTTGGCGCATAATTATCACATGAGGTGTTGGTTCTGACTCGGATGAATGGCATGTAGAGATGATGACTCACCTATTTGCTGGTCGATACGTTTGTTTTAAATGATTATGGTTTTAATAGCTCTGTACAGGTCATTAATGCAATGCGTGGCGATGGTAATCCCACCACCTTCGCATGCATGGAGTTATTTCCGGTCTCGTCGAGCATTCAAGCTATTGAAACCCTATCGTTTTCACTCTGTGCATTGTTCATTCAGTGTGAACCCTACCATGAACAGAGGTTATGGCTCCTGTTGTGAGGGCCGAACCCAACGGGTGCCAAGCGCTGTTGACATTTGATGGTGCATATAGCAACCTATAAGAATTCAGGTGGCTTTCGTTTATAAGGAAGTTCGATGGTTTTAACATCTCTGTGGCTCGGCAATTTGCACTGTCATTTGATGGCTTCCGAGCCAAAGTTGGAGATGTCCAGCTTGAAATTACTGAGCAATTTCTCAGCTTGGCAACTAGCCTCCCTGTCAAGGGACAAAAATGGTCCAAAAGTTACAAGGTAAAGGATGTCCCGTGGACATTGTTATTTCGGTCTCGGACAGTGAATTCGTGCGACAAAGGTTTACCTGCGAAGATGTTGAAACCCCGCTGGTATGATCTCTTGATGATTATCAAGCAATTTGTTACTTGTGAAGGCAGGTACGGGTTTGTTTTCTTGTTTCATCTACGTTTATTAATGGTGTTTATGGGTTTCGAGCTTAGTATGCCTCACTATCTGCACCGAAGTTTATTCAAAATGGCTAAGAAGTACAAACGAAGTCAGGATGACACTAGCCTCTTACATGTTGGGTTGATTAAAATGCTTCTTGTTTATGAGTTACGGTTACGTCGTGATTCCTGGCACGATTTTCTCAACCGTAATGGCTTCGAGGAATCAAATCCTCCACAGGTCGATAAGCCTATGGTAACCGTGAGTAAGCCTATCCCTATACCCTACAGTGTTTTTCTACCCGAACCTAAACCTGACTCACCTTTGAATTCGCCTATGGCTATGACCGAACCTACCGAGGTTACTAAGCCCATAACCCAAAAGACTAGAGCAAAGACTGGTGCTGGTGTTAGAAGCAAGAAAAATGCAAGGTTGATCTCTCGCATGGAGAGAAATAAGCCTAAGATTCCTGACAAAACAGAGCCTATCGTGGTTAGCGAGGACTCTGATTCAAGCATTGAACGTTTTCTCACCGAAGAGGGCTTCTGTGACAAACCTCCTTATGATTTCGTTGAGAATTTACCTCCCTGTCTGCGAGATAACCCTGACTTTCCTGGTATTAGGCCACCTCATGAAACCCTCGGGGAATCATCAAACCCCCCTTCTGTTCAAAAGGTTGCTTCACCTTGCGATCAGAGTGGACTGTGGTTAGAGAGATACTACTTGGACCTCCCAAAATTGCAATCCAAAATTCACTATTTGGAAAACCAAGTGGCAAAGCTCACTGGTTAGAATGCAAAGGTGCAGCCCAACGATAAGAATCAACGAAATGCTGGGTCAATCCTGTTCAAAAATGTCAAGTCTGCTACTACAATTGTCAATTCGAAATTGACATAGCTTCAGAAACTATAATCGTATAACTTTCCCTCTTTTATACAGCGTGATCATAAGCTCTGTTTACGTGGTTGACTTGCTCTGTCATGCATAAGTTTTGATTATCGATTTCTGGGTTGGTTGTGATTAGATTTAGTTTCATTGACCATAATTTGATTTGAATATGTTGTTATGTGATATCTTTTCTATTTTTGAAATACAAATGATATCTCTGTTCGATTTGATTATATCTTGCGCGATACGATGAGTAAATTGGTTAACTATGCTAATTGTATTTTCTATGTTGGGACCAATTCGTATGTCATTTGTTACATAATCAAATTTTGAATGGATAATAATAATAGTTGTTACGATGTGAATTGTATTCCAATGATAGAAAATGTGTTATTCGATTGAGATTACAGGGATGGATTGATTGTATCAAATCTTTTGATTCGTGTCTATAATTAAATTTAGTCATATACCTGGTTTGTTGACTCTGTCTAAACCCTGTTTGTCGACTATGGATGTGATCTAACATGAAGACTATTGAGTCGATATTTGTGGAGATGATCCGATTACATTGGAAGCAATTCATACATCATGCTTTTAATTGAATGCTATCAATCTGCTGTTGTGATTATAATTGGTCAATTACAGTTACGAATCTACTTGTGAATTATTTGAAAAGCAGCAAATGAGAAATTTGGTTGGATTCTATGGATATAGTGATGCGTGAAATCGTAATGGCTTTCTATATTGGCAATGATATGAATTTTATGCTTATCGATAATGATGGTTTGTATTTCATGTGATTTGGTTTGTCATTCATTTCATTCATGGAACAGTCTTGTTAAGATCTGATGCGATTTTATACCAATTGGGAAAATAGAGTATCTCTACTCTGTCTCGATTGTATCTTGTTTGATTTGGTTGGATTTAATCATTAGTGATTTATTGATTATTATTAGATGATTAGATTCGATTTGATTGTATATCTGGTCATGTTTACTATCTTAGACCAGCTACAGAATCAAACGATTCTGTAGCTAAGTCTGTGAAGTCAATTTTTATTTGTTTTTCAAATAAAACATCCTCCTAATTTGGTTTTTGTGTTCTATTGTAGGGCAATTTGAATTTGCAATGGATATCATGGGAAGTTAGGGGATGATCTACAGATTTCACTTGCATTTTTAGTTACTTAGTTTAAGGGATTTTGGGATTATTCCCAGATTGTGTAAACTGTTTACTATTATTCACAAGGATGTTTTACCTTGTGAAAAACCTATTTAAACCTATGATTTTGTAA
>JASDQU010028746.1:1557-12518 GCA_032191745.1 Picea mariana
CATTTTATTTTTGTTTTCAAAGAAGGCATTTCGAGTCAAGGTGTTAGCAGAAAATTGAAGCCCAGAGTGAAGGCCCTGAGTTTATGCTAAGTCTCGTCGAAACTATGTCAAGAAGGTTTAGGTTGTGTTTTTATTTTCCATTGTTTCAGAGTCTGGAAGTATAATAAGGCCCAATGTTCAGAAACCTGGTTTGTTGTTCTTTGCCACCTCACTGGGAGGATGACATTCCCATTGTAGTCAGTAGTTAGCGCTATCATTTTTATGTTTAGTTAGTTTCAGTCTTAGTCAAGTCATGGTCTGTGTGTTAAAGCGTGTGAGGTCAGGTACTGAACAACGAATGGGTCGGACTCAACAAGTGGATGGTTGGCCCTTGGAGTTAGGAAGGGATGTCAGAGTCAAAACATGTGTAAATGGTACAGGTATTTTCCCAAAGAGTCGGGTCCTATCAGAAAACAAGTTTTTACGTGCCAAAGGTAGAGGCAAGTTGTTAAATATAAGTCACGTTGGCAAGTGAAATGACCATCATCAACTCATTATGACGTCAAAAATAACGAAAAATCACGATGCTCATATCATGTATACTCTGCAGTTCTTATCAATTGTACTTTACACACCCCAAAGTGTACATGTCGTGTGGATGTGCTGTGAAAATATTTAGCTTGCTTTGAAACCTCCAGTCACCATGGATTCATTGTTCCCTAGCACGATTCCATCTCTCACCCGCCTAGTTATAAATTTTGGTTGTTCTTCATGTGTTCACTAGCCAATCTTAGGCATTGGATGTAATTCTTCTCATGAGCACAAGTCATTCAAGATTACTGCCTTAGGCTCATGCCAAATCCACCACACGCAAAAAAAATATATGTCGCACCATGCCAACATCCCAAAACATAAGGAAGGGTGCGCAAAGTGGAAATATTGTAGGGTCCGAGCCTCAAAAATTGACGTTGGTCAATGAATATCCGGAGGTCAGAGCGTCTCTTGAACAGGTTGGATGCATGGTCTTTTCGCAGAAAAATTCAACGTTATAACATGAAACTAGTGGAACAGTTTACACTCAAGTTTGACAGGTTTTGCGTGGTAATTGTAGGTGTCACTTTGTAGGTGACAAAGGAAACTTTGTCAGCTGCAAGAGAGATCCTTCCGCGTGGTAGAAGGTGTTTTAAAGGCATTCCTTTGGACACACGATGCTATGAATATTTCATCAAACTAGACTATTTAAATGGGAAATTCGAAGCGGTCGTTCCAACTAGATATCTGCAAGAACCCTTTCGGAAACTCTTTGGAGTGATTAGGAAAAATTTCACCTGTGAAGGAAGGTTTGACAGAATACATTCACATCACATTAGATTGTTGATTCATTTCAGAGGGAGGAGATAGTTAAATATGCCTTTATTCTTACACCAAAGCCTCTGAGAAATGGAAGATAACGCCCGAGATGAAGCAAACCGGTCGAAGAAGAAACTATCTCATGTATCATTGATTAAATTGTTGATAGTTTAGGAGTTAACATGATTGGGAAACAAATTGAATTTGTTTCTACTTACAACGGGCAACCCCAGGGATCCAAAACTAGATTCTCCTCTACCCACAGAAAGAGTAACATCACACTGCCCAGAGGATGAAACAGGAAGGGTCGCGGAGGAAGGAAATACATTGGAAGCCTTGTCCCCCAATAGTCAATGCCCCAGAGAAGGGGTAAACCAAGGAAGAAAAAGGAAGTCGGGGAGGCCCAAGTCCCGAGAGAGTCGCACATGAATTCTATCGCTGAAGAGTTACTCATCCGCACCATTCAACTAGAATCTGTCGAAAGTCCAAGTTGAGAAAGATGAGGCAGAAGGAGGAGGACAGACACTAAAGGTATAGATATTCGAGAGCCCTCGTAGTTGCTGAAGAAAGAATAACTCGCTATTATTGAGCTATATCAAGAAACCAGGGATCTGAGACAACAATTCGTAGCGAATACCCTCGAAGCATCAACATCACAGGGCCAAGAGGGAAGCGTGACCTAGCTCAAGAGACATCTTAGGGAAGCTCAAGATACAATCATCCAACTACACGAAACATAGAGGGTGTCAAAAGAAAGAAATTCAAGGAACTTCAAGGAATGTGGACTGGTACTGGAAAGCATCCGCGCGACTCTAGCCAGTGCGTAGAAGAAGATGAAAGGGAACGCGATTATGCAAAGACAAGTAATGAATCTGAAAAGGATAAATTCGTCTCTCAAATGAACGCTTCGGATATCAAAACTGCAGACGAGGCCATAGGCATAATTAAATGTCTTCATTTTTTCCTTCTCAAACGTGGCACGGATTTTGACAGTTTGAAGAAAGTCCTTTCCCCTTAACTGGTGTTGTCATTTTGGAAACAACTGTGAAAATATGTAGTTATCCTCCATGGGCGCACTCCAACAAATGATCATGCGGCAAAAAATTGAGGTCATTAAAATAGGTGGTGGGAGTCTGATAGAGCATTTCATCATCTAGATACCCTGTCAAAGGAAGGCATCGACACATCACTTTCCAATGATTAGATCTTGCTGATGAACAAAACACTGTAGCAAAGACGATCAGTTATGGTGTGATTGAGTATATAGTGAGTTTCTATTTTTTTAAAGTTCCATATGAAGATTCATCCAGTAGAGAATATTCATAACCTAATTTATATGGATAGTAGTTAGAGAAAAGGGTATCCCCAGGGGCATACCTTTGTCTATATATTTTGTATTTTCAATGTACGCCGGGTTGGTTGGAAAAAAGTGTAGACAGTGACTATTGAATGTAGCTTTGAGCTTGATTGAAACTTAATGCAAAGGTCCTAAAGTTTTGACAAAAATATTCTAATCGTAGCAGTTTGATGTATTGTATTCTCTCTTTTCGTATGTGCTTACTTGTGTTCTTTATATTTATATCTATATTCTGTCTAAATCAGAATGTGATCTCAAATCTAGAACTCACCGTGCAGTGCTCTAGATTCACACCATTTAGACAACTATGTTTCTTCTAAGAGAACTCTGAATTCATCCCCAGCGGTGCTCCTAGTTGCTTCATGTGTTTTTCTTTCACCTCAAAGTTGGTTTCTAGGTTGCCTCTTTCATTTGTTTCCTTAGCCAAACAAAGTTTATAGAGTACTAACATTCTGGCGCTATTTTCGGGGACATAATTGAATAAATATTCCCTAGGAGAATGACTAAAGCTATAGTTTTGACCCCTGAGGGTAACAGTGGGCTGAACATCTATATTGGTTGAAAAATTTACCCTAACAAATCCATTCAAAGAGACCAGTAACACAAAGTAGCATGAATCAGGAACACTAGCTCCTAATACAATTTATACCAGAGCCAATCTTGACCCGAACTCTGTAGAGCTTGTGTATCATTCCGAGAAACTTCTGCACAAGATAAGGGAGTAGGAACCAGACCAGTTCTATTAACTGGATCGAAGCCTATCTTTACCCAAGGATGGTACAAAAATAATTGATGACCTCGAGTTTGATGCCATGTTTGAACAAACCTTGTTCAGGTCTAAATTAGAAAGAAACTTGGATGATATAGTCTTTAACGAGAAGAGGTTTCAATCTCTAATACCAAACCAAATGTCACAAGCTACAAATACCGATCAAAACATCCTACAAATCCTGAATCCCTCTAGATAAATGGCTGTGAGGTTCTCCCCCCTTGTTCTGCCAGCCCAACTGCATGATTTTCCCCAAAACTAGAGCTAGAGGATCAATATGTATGATGTCGAGGGAAACGCATCTGTCCAAAAAAATATGGATTGGTTCAATGATTTCATTGATCTAGAAGAGGTGGACCATGCAGACATGAAGATGAGGTTTTTTGCTTAGAGTCTTTCGAGGGAGGTTAGAAAGTTGTTCAAGTCCCTCCCAGTGACAAGTATTCTTGACTTTGCTGCATTTGCGACATCGTTCATTTCTATATGGGGAGACAAAAAGAATCCTTTACAGCTACTGGCATAGTAAAATAATATGAAGAGAGAACTAGAGGAGACCATGCAAGAGTTCTTGGCCCATTTCATGAGGGTATACAAATCAATTCCCACAGAAGTGTAGCCAACTCCCGGGGTTGCATAACTTCGATACGTCGACTCCTTCGATAGCGATTTCACCTTGCTATTGAGGGAGAGAAGATGTGCTAACTTAGATGCCATGATGAGTAACACAATCGAATTATAGGTAAACCTGATGGTGTCGGGAAATATTAAACAAATTTTTAATAGAGGCAGGAAGAAACCTCAAGCAGATGCGAATTCATCGACTTCTTGACCCTTGGAAGACAAGTTCGACCTGATGATGAAGATGATGGAAAGAATGTCCATGGGAAACAAACCCATTGCCCGAGAACAACATGACCCCCAACCCAACAACCAAAACCCTAGAAGAGGTCTAGTCACGTAGATCACGTAGAGGGAACGAAGAGACCAGGGATACCAACAAATAAGGCTCTCATTCCAAAACAATTGCGTGGACGAATATTTTGATCATATGTTCCAAGATCAAATGCATTGCTATGACGATAAGGACATGCGCATGTTCTTGAAAAAGAGATAACATTATCAATACATGAGTGAAAATGATGATATTATGCTGGAGACGGGTAACATGCTATCTTGGGAAACAGAGGAATTCAGGAAGGGTTATAACAATGGCATCATGCAATTCCAAAATCAATACAACCTCAGAAGCAAAAAGCTATCTACAAAACCTTAGCAGACAAATCCCATAAGGAAACCTTTAGCAGATACGCCATCCATAAATCGACTGAAGTAGGACAACCCGACCAAGGATGCGATGGAAAGGTAAAAGTCAAAGGAGGAGGTTCTAAGGAAAGTGCCAAAAACAAGCTGGGAGACATGCGTCAAGGAGGTAGAAAATGTCTCCCCCCCTTTTAACTTTGAGAAATAAATGGCCAAGGTTAAAATCTTTGTCCCTTTCAACTAACTCATGAAGAAAGGAGAATATCAGTTTCAAATTATTAAAATGCTTAAGATGGGAGAGACTTTCGACACTTTGAATGTCCAGGATTATCACCCTTCCATTTTGTTTGGTCTGCACATGGAGGATATAGGCGACACTGAGGACATTCCCCTGTTCCATGTCAGTTTGAAGTTCCATGAAATGACGTTGCATAATGCTATGCTGGATTCGTGTGCATTGCACAATCTCATGTCCAAAGTGATCATGGACGAGTTGGGTTTGGACATCACGAGGCCCTATAAGGATATTTTTTCTTTCGATTCAAGGAAAGTCAAATGTTTGGGTATGATCAAATATTTGGTTGTCGTTGGCTCAAATCCCTTCTAAGAACCTAGTTATGGAAGTGGTTGTGGCCGATATACCCCCTAAATTTGGCATGCTATTATCCAGGTCATGGGATTGCGAAATTTAAGGGAACCTTGCAAATGGATATGTCATATGCCACCATTCTCGTCTTCGTCTAAGAGAGATGGTTGTATAGAGAAGTGTTGCTGAAATACATGGTGAGCAGTAAGACACAACCAAATAACCAGCCTACCTACTCGGTCGACACTGGGATCGACTCCTCCATAGTTTACAATGATATTATCTTTGAAGAGGAAGAGTCGACGACCATCATGAGTGTCGGGGATAAATTCGTATGATGAGCAGAAGAGTGCGTGGACTCGAAAAACTAGGAGAAGAACAAATTGTGGAACATGAGCTTCGACAAATCCATCAATAAGGAGGGGGTTGGGTCCAGTGTATGGATAAAGCCTCCCAAGGTAGGCACAAAACTCTTCTCGTACAAAATCGCCTTCGATTGTACAAGTAACATGGTTGAGTATGAATCATTGATTTTGAGTCTTATAGTTTTGAAAGAGTTGGGTGAAAAGAGGATAGCGGTGCATGGAGACTCCGGGCTAGTTATAAACCAAGTGAAAGGCATATACCAATCCAAGAACCCCATATTGAGGGCATACAAAAACCTAGTGCTGGACCTCCTCGAATAATTATTGGAGTATAATTTATCAGCGATCCCAAGGGGGCAGAATAAAACTGCCGATGCCTTGGCTACCTCGGCCACAAATTTAAAAATTGTCATTTTCCCCAACATAAAGTATGAGATCGAAGTTAAACACAGGTCAGAGGTACCCGATAATATCAAGTATTGGCAGGTTTTTGAGGATTACAAATAGGTGGAAATATTTCTGCAAATGAGCGATGAGTTCACTAATGTAAAAATTTATGAAGAGTGTTGCTACGATGAGGATGAAATCACAGCTGCACCCAGGAACAACGAACCTTTCTAGAACCATATGGCTAGGAGGGACATAGTGAAACTAAAGAATAACGTCATCCCAAATGGATTAGTTCCATTGGAAAAGTTTTTTGATAAAAACGATGTGTCTAGAAAACCCAATATCACTGCGAACGATGAGGATGTCGAGGACTGCAACATCGGGACCCAGGAGAACCCAAATATAATAAAATTGTCGAAGATGCTCACCTCAAAGATAAAAAAGGACTACACTAAAGTCATGAAGGACCTTCCGACGTCTTCACCTGGAGTTATGATGACTTGAAATTCTACGACACTAAGTGATTCAGCACATCATTCCTCTCAAAGAAGACCAAAAAACTTTTAAGAAAAGCTAAGATGGATAAATCTTGTGCTATTGCTGCTAATTGAAAAAGAGGTAAAGAAACTCTTCGAAGCCAAAATTATTGTTTCTTTAAGGTTTTCGAAATGGGTTTCCAACCTGGTGCCTGTAAGGAAAACTACCCACTCCCTAAGATGGACTATATTCTACAAAAGGTAGTTGGGTCTCAAAAGATGTCTATGCTGGATGGTTTTTTCGAGTTACAATCAAATCATGGTACACCCATATGATAGGGAAAATATAGCTTTGACGACACCACGGGGGACGTTCATGTATGCTAAGATGCCTTTCGACATGATGAACGTTGGAGCTACCTTCCGGAGGGTGATGGATATAGCATTTTCTGAGGAAAAAGACAAATTTATCGTGATCTATTTGGATGACATCATAGTATATTCCGACAGCGATGAACAACTCCTTGGGCATCTGAAGAAGGTCTTCCAAAATTGCAGGAAGTTTGGCATATAGTTGAATCCTAAGAAGTCATATTTCAGAATGCAGGAAGGGAAATTGTTGGGGAACATCATCTTGAAAGAGGGTATAAAGATAGATCCTAGCAGGATAGAAGGAATCCTGAAAATCAACACTCTGTGCAACAATAAGGAGGTGTAGTCCTTCTTGGGAAATGTTAATTTATTGAGAAGATTTATCCTGAACCTGGTGGAAATTATAAAACATATCATCATCATGATCAGAGGGAACAAGATCAAATGGAATCCCAAAGAGAGGAAATTGTTTGACTATATCAAGGTAGAATTGACCAACACTCCTGTATTGGCTAGCCCAGACTTTGCAAAGGACTTCATCCTATTATCATTCTTCTCTAAGCATACCATTGCTGGCATATTGTTTCAGAAGGATGATCATAACTTTGAAAAACCTATAGCTTACTTCAACAAGACATTGAGGGATTCCCCATTGAGGTATGATATTATGGATAAACAAGCATATTCCTTGGTGAAAGCCATCAAGGAGTTTAGGACTTACATAATGCATTCCCACATTATGGCCTATGTTCCCAACAACTCAGTCAAAGACATACTGACTCAGCCTAACCCTGAGGGAAGAAGAGGCAAGTGGATTGCGATCATGATTGAATACAACCTCAAAATAAAGCCCACAAAGCTGATTAAGGGTCAAGGCCTCGCAAAACTGATGTTGTAGTCAAGCTGCGACATTCTGCGAATCAACTTCATTGATGATATGTCAGATTATCCTCAGGAATAAAGAACCGCACATGTGTCTCAAAAGTTCATCGATTCAACTTGGTATACGTACATCATTTATGTGTTGAGAAATATGCAATATCCTCCAAGGTTAAATAAGACCAAGGCCATATTCTTAAAGATGAAGGCTACCAAGTTATGCATATTCAATAACTCCCTGTATTGAAAGGATTCGAGAGGGATATTGATGCGTTGTTTGATCAAATATGACGCGAAGCGAGCTGTAAGTGAATTCCACAAAAGAGAATGTGGAGGTTATCACTATGGGAGAACTACTGCACATAAATTTATAAGAGTAGGTTACTATTGTCCCAACATCTTCGCATATGTATAAAAAGAGGTTTCCAATTGCCATAAGTGTCATATTTTCGATGGAAGAAGAAAGATGCAACCCTTGCAGCTAAAACCTCGTTCGAAGCGTCGATCATGCAATAGGGCCTAGACTTTATAAAGGATATTCATCCTCCATCCTTGGCGCAACACATATGGATACTTATGGCCACAGATTACTTCACAAAATGGATCGAAGCAATTCCAATGAAGAAGGTTACCGACATAGTCATCATTTAGTTTTTGGAGACCAACATTCTGTCTAGGTTCAGATGCCCTATAAAAATCATCATGAATAATGCTGTCTCATCTAAGTCCAAGAAAATGGAGAAGTTTCGTCAGCATTACAATATAACCCTGGGACATTCTACAATGTATTACCCACACGATAATAGGTTAGCATAATTGTCATAAAAAGCTTGAATAGGATCATTAAAATACTCATGCACGACAACAATAAGGCATGGCATAAGAAACTCATTTACGCATTGTTGGTGGAGAGAGTCACTACCAAAAATTTTATCTTCATGTTGCCCTTCCAGATCTTGTATGGTGCGGATGCTATTTTCCCTACTTCAATGGGATTTCCCGTCAGGAAGTTACTGCAAGAGGAGGAGGCCAATCCAAACGACACACAGAGAAGAATAAATTAGTTAATTCATGCGCAATAGATGAGGGAGCAGGTATATAACTGATCACAACTTCACCAATATAGGATGCATAAAACTTTTGAAAAGCACTCTAAACAGGAGAAATTTCAGGTGGAAGATCTAGTGCTAAAGTGGGACACGAGAAACAAAGATAAGGGAAACACAGAAAGTTTGATCATCTTTGGATGATCCCTTTTAGAATCTGTGCGTATCACGGGAACAATGCATATATGTTAGAAGAACTTAATGGAGATTCCACTGGTTGGGGGCCTGTAAACGACAAGTTCCACAAACACTATCTGGTGCAGTAAGGTCTTTGTAAGTAACATGTCATTGTAAATAGTAATTTTATTTTTGTTTTCAAAGAAGGCAATTCGAGTCAATGTGTCAATAGAAAATTGAAGCTCGGAGTGAAGGACCTGAGTTTATGCTGAGTCTGGTCGAAAATATGTCAACAAGGTTTAGGCTTTGTTTTTATTTTCCATTGTTTCAAAGTCTGGAATTCGAATAAGGCCTCATGGTCAGGCACATGGTCTCCTGTTTTTTTCCACCTCGTTGGGAGGATGGTATCCCTATTGGAACCAGTTGTTAGCATTGTCATTTTTCTGTTTAGTTAGAGTCAATCTTAGTCTAGTAATGGTGTGTGTGTCAAAGCGTGTGAGGTTAGGTACCGAACAATGAATGGGTCGAGGTCAGCAAGTGGTTGGTTGGACCTTGGAGTTAGGAACGGATGTCAGAGTCAAAACATGTGTAAATGGTACATGTTTTTTTCCCAAAGAGTTGGGTCCTGTCAAAAAATAAGGTTTTACGTGCCAAAGGTCGAGGTGAGTCATTAAATAGAAGTCGCGTCGGCGGGTGAAATGACCATCATTATCTCATTATGAATTCAAAAAGAATAAAAAAGTAATGACACTCATATCACATATACTTTGCTGCTCTTATCAATTGTACTTTACATGCCCTGAAGTGTACTCGTCGCACGAATGTGCTGCAAAAATATTGAGTTTTCTTTGAAACCTCCAGTAACCATGGATTTAGTTTCCCTTGGAATGATTCCATCTCTCGCCTGCCCAGTTATAAATTACAGTTGTTCTACATGTATTATGTTCACCAACCAATCTTATGCACTGCATGCAATTCTTCTCACGAGTCGAGGTCAATCAAGATTATTGCCTTGGGATCGTGCCAAATCCATCAAGCACAGAAACAATACGCGTCGCTCCATGGAAACATCCCAAAACGTAAGGAAGGGTGCGTGAAGTGGCAGGACTTTTGGGCCTGAGCCTCCAAACTTGATGTTTTTCAATGAAGATCTCGAGGTGAGAGTGTCTTTTGAATAGGTCAGATGCATGGTCTTTTTCAAGAAAATTCAAGGTTTCAATATGAAAATAGCGGAACATTTCACATTCAGGTTTGACGGGTTTCACATAGTAATTGTAGGTGTCCATTTCCAGATGAAGGAGGAAACTCTGTCAGCTGCAACATAGATCCCTCCATGTGGTGAAAGGTAGTTTAAAGGCATGCCTTCGGACACATGATGCTACGAATATTTCATCAAACCAGAATGTTTAAATGAGAATGTCAAAGCGGATGTTCCAAGTAGATATCTGCAAGAGCCCTTTCAGAAAATATTTGGAGTGATTAGGAAATATTTCACCTGTGAGGGAAGGTTTGATAGAATACATTCGCATCACAATAGATTGTTGATGCATTTTAGAGGGAGCAGACAGTTAAATATGCCTTTCTTATTACACCAAAGCCTCCGATAAATGGAATATAGAACCCAGGTTGAAAAAACCAGCCAAAGAAGAAACTATCTCATGTCTCGTTGATTATATTGCTGATAGCTGAGGAGTTGAGGCAATTGGAAAACAACTCGGATTCATTTTTACATACAGCGGGCATCCCCAGGGATCCAAAAGGGGATTCTCCTCTACCCACAGAAAGAGTAACATCACACCATACAGAGGCTGAAACAGAAAGGGTTGCGGAGGAAGGAAAGACAATAGAAGCCTTATCCCTCCAATAGTTGATGCCCCAGAGAAGGGGAAAACCAAGGAAGAACAAGGAAGTTGTTGAGGCCCAAGTCCCGAGTGAGCCACGTGTGAATTCAATTG